>JAFEMH010000337.1:600000-837344 GCA_022495995.1 Adenophora triphylla var. japonica
GTGGTTCTAGATCCCATTTTGGGGCGATTGACGGCATCGCGGACGGTGATGTATATCACCTACGTTTGAGCGCCTGATATCAATCCTGGCACCCTAGATGCACCTTAGGGTATTGTGGTTGGTGGTTAACATCTTAAAATATAAATAATATGAGAGCCTTTCTCAATAATGTAACATATTCAGTTGCATACTACCTTAGTGGTTCTAGATCCCATTTTGGGGCGATTGACGGCATCGCGGACGGTGATGTATATCGCCTACGTTTGAGCGCCTGATATCAATCCTGGCACCCTAGATGCACCTTAGGGTATTGTGGTTGGTGGTTAACATCTTAAAATATAAATAAGATGAGAGCCTTTCTCACCACTGACTATCAAAATCCGTCCATCTTTGATCAAGAAAGATAGAGCAAATAAGTTCTCTACTGTTTGAGCAAAGGATTTTCTGTTTAATAAGAGTTTTTCCAGTTTCACTGTCCTCTTCTCTCTAAGGATCTCAAACATCACAGCCATGTTCTTGTCAGTACCTGTTTTCCTCCAATTTTTTCAATCTCCACCTTCCATTTACCCATGATCCTGATTGGAGCTTGAAAGCTGGCGGTGTTGCCCTCAATCTCACGGTTGCTTCGCACCGTGAGATTGAGGGCAACACCGCCAGCTTTCAAGCTCATGAGGAAGATTTTGCAATCAGGATCTTGGGTAAATGGAAGGTGGAGATTGAAAAAATTGGAGGAAAACAGGCACTGTCAAGAACATGGCTGTGATGTTTGAGATCCTTAGAGAGGAGGACAGTGAAACTGGAAAAACCTATATTAAACAGAAAATCCTTTGCTCAAACAGTCGAGAACTTGTTTGCTCTGTCTTTCTTGGTCTAAGCTGAGATAGGGTTTTGATAGTTGTGGATGATAACGACTCTCATCTTGTTTATAAATGTTAATTTAATTCATCATTGTAAAATTATATATTTTACAACAAAGAATTAAATATTAATATTTAAAATTATTCACAATAGTAATAATTTAGGTCTATGCAAAAGCCGAAATTTCTTTATTTTCGATTATAAAGCAAGTAGACAAAGTGATATTTGCATTTCATATAATCATGCATTTCGGGATGGGATAGGTTTATCAAACATGCACTTAAAGGACAGAGTAGGTGGTTAGGTAGGGACACCATTATCCTTTAGTTTAGTTTGAACTAGAGCTCAAGATTTGTTGATACTAAGAAGCCAACCCCAATTCTAAACCTAATTTTAAATATTAACAATTTACAATTATTCACAATATTAATAGGTAAAAAATCCCAGCAGCCCCAATTTAAGGCAGCATGGAGTATTACAATGGAGAAATTGTTTCCCGAGAGTATCAATTTCAACAAGACGTTCTTGAACTCTCGCGCTTTCACCAAAAACAACACCGGAAACTTATTGACAGGAGGTATAACATGCCATGCATCTGGTCTCTAAAAGATTGGAAGATTGATTGGGATTCGGAGCGACATGTGTTCACCCTATCGTACAACGATCTGATGCCAACAATGGAGGATTTTCGAGCACTGAATGGTGTGGCTGAGTCGAGGACTATGGTATTTCCTCGAGACAGACGATCAGTTACGGAGCAACTATCTGAATTCTTGGGATTATCAGCAGACTGGGTATCGGGCATTGTCGTTGACGATCGATTCATAGACTTGACTCATATAGCCAGATTGAGTCAGACCGGCCCGACCGTTTGATCTATCCACTTCCTTAGATATATTCATGTTGCTCATTACGCTGCACGCACTACTTCGCGCCTACATCGGAGTGTGTCCGGCTACGGCTGTTAGAGATCATCGAGCAGGCGAGAGGTGATCGAGGAGTTGACATCCGGCATATTCAATGCGGACAGGAGCGATGGACATCATTCCCTGTTGCTAGCGGAGACATACCACGGCATTGATAGATTAGCCTGAGGATCCGAGTACGTAGGTTGAGCGGCCCAGTTACTATCATTGTGGCTGTATGAGAGATTGCGCTTGATCTCGCCCTTTGCTTAGAGGGGCATATGGCATTACCTTGGGTGACCGGGACAGCGCAGGATATTGAGGGATGCCGCTGCGAGAGATGGCATAGGAGGTTGGCCTTGGCCCGATATGAGACCGCAAACTGTACTATTGGATTCCGGCATGGGGATTGCGAGACTATGAGAGATATTCGGGACGGGTCGGTGATTGTCCGACTTCCGGACTACATGTATCATCCTTTTGCATTCCATCTCTAGTGAGCGAGCAGTACGGATACCCGCAGGGACCATTCGGACTTTGAGAGAGCGATTGACGACTAATACCATGCCGATGATTATGGCCGAGGCCTCGAGACTACACATTTCTTTGGCGAGCATTTCTAGAGGGCTTTCTTCCAATACGACCACTACTCCGTCATACTAGAGGTAGCACATTTCGACCACCGAGTATCGATATGGTACGAGGAGCGCGGCAAGGTCTGTACGGTGATGATAGAGGCTCGACGCCGAGAGTATTTTGGGGCGAGACTATTCTTCCAGTAGGACATTAAGAGACATAGAGGCCAAGAGCAACCCCGATGAAATCACGGCGACATTGCGGCAGATTATGAGAGACGGGAGCTTCGGAGAGATGCTTTGAGAAATGATCCCGAAGTGATAGCTCGCGGGGAGGCCTTGAGGAAGGAAAGAGCGATGCGAGAGCTACCAGGGCGATTGATCCACCGTCTCACACGATACCCGAGCCGGGGACGAGGTCGGGCGACTTTTTCAACATACCTAGACCAAAGACCTCCCGGGGACCGAGGCGGAGGAAGAGTAGAGATTCGAGTTCGGGAGAGCGGGAACGAGTTCCTAGACACTTTAAGAAGACCTGTTAATATATTGTTAAATATGAGTTAGAAGCTTTATATTTATTTTAAGAAGATCTGTGTTGCTTTTAAGTTTGTAATTCAAATTTAGGAAATGATAATACGTTAATTACTTCTAAACTGTTAATATATTATGAAATCCAATAATTATTAACATCCCAATTTTGTTTCATCCGTCGATTAAATTGAGTGTACGTATAATATATGGATTGCAATGCAGGAGTGATGTACATTAAAGATGATCGTAGTTGGATGTACAAGCGGAAGTTGCCGAATCATAGCGGTATCAATCCTGAGTTTTATAGAGGGTTGAAGGGGTTTATTGAATTTGCTCAATCAAATAAAACCAGTCACATGGATAAAGATGGTAAGATTAGGTGTCCATGCGCCATCTGTTGTAATGTCAAGTATCTAAGCTTGATCGAGACTCAGAAACATCTTTTGCATAACGGGTTTGAAGTTGGGTACAAACGGTGGACCCGTCATGGTGAGCTGAGGTTGCGCACAAATGTTGCGAATAATCCCCCCGGGAATATTCATGTACCTCCCGAACCCGAACCTATTATTCAGGACAATGAAGAACCACCTTTGAATATGGAAGATATGGTTAGGGATGCAGCCGGTCCTTCCTTCGATTGGTCAGAGAACCAACAGCAAGAACCAACCCCTGCAGCCAAGAAATTTATTGATGCTATGGACTCTGCAAAAGAGAAGGTCTATCCAGGTTGCGAGATCAGTGTGTTGGAGGCTGTGGCTGAGCTCCTTAACATAAAGGCTGATTGCAATATTAGCCAGTCTGCTTATAATCGTATCATGAAAGCAATTAAGCGGATGTTGCCGAAAGAGAATAAGATGGTTACAAACTTTTATGAGACAAAGAAGTTGGTTGGGCAGATTGGGCTATGTTATGAAAAGATTGATGCGTGTAAGAATGATTTCATGCTATTCTACAAGGAAGATTCACAGAAGACAGAGTGTTCAATCTGCGGACAAAGTAGATATAAGCCAAATCGGAGGGGGAGTTCAAAACACAAGAAAAATAGACCACATAAGCAGTTGCGTTACATGCCGTTGATTCCAAGACCGCAACGCCTCTACGCGTCTAAATCTACTGCAGAGGCAATGCGTTGGCATAAGGAAAGTTTGCGTGAAGAGGGTGTGTTGATTCATCCCAGTGATGGGGAGGCATGGAAACACTTTGATGAGACTTATCCCGACTTTGCGTACGAAGCAAGAAATATACGGTTATGCATCCGCTCCGATGGTTTCAATCCGTTTGGTCCTGGGGCAAAATCTTACTCTTGTTGGCCGGTTATAGCCACTGTCTACAATCTTCCGCCCGGTTGTGTATGAGTGATCCCTACATGTTCTTGTCGTTATTCATCCCCGGCCCAAACAGCCCTGGAGGAACATTGACGTCTATCTCTGACCTTTGATGGACGAATTGAAGCAGCTTTGGGAGGATGGGGTCGAAACGTGGGATGCTTTCAAGCGAGAGAATTTCAGCATGAAGGCTGCGTTGATGTGGACAAGCTAATGACTTCCCCGCATATGGGATGTTATCGGGTTGGAGCACCCACGGAAGTTGGCCTGTCCGTATTGTATGAGTGACACAAAGTCTTTCACGCTCACGCACTCGGAAAACCATGTTGGTTCGATTGCCATAGACAATTTCTTCCGGAGGACCACCCATTCAGACCCGAAGAATGCGTTTAAAAAGAACAAGATTGACCATGATGAGGCCCCGATTCGTTTAAGTGGTGACACTGCCTATGAGAAGGTATCTACATTGCCCGATCCTCGGTGGGGGAAAAGTTTTCGAAGACCAAAATACAAGGGTTTGGGACTACCCATAACCGGATCAAGAGGAGTATATTTTGGGAGCCGCCATACCGGAAAACAAATCTCATTCGACATAACCTTGACGTGATGCACATTGAGAAGAATGTATTCGATAATGTTTTTAACACGTTGATGGATTTCAAGAGAACAACTAAAGACAACGAAAAAGCTCGAAAGGACCTTAAGGAAATCTGTAAGCGGCCGGCCTTAGACTTGGTATACGTCAATGGTAAAACCGCTTAGACCGATGGCTCAATACGTGCTTACAAAGGAAAAGAAGCTCCTCCTCCCGAAATGGCTCAAGGATTTAAGGCTTCCGCATGGTTACGCGTCTAACATTGGTAACCGTGTCAATGTAGAGGAGGGGAAAGTGCAGGGTTTGAAGAGTCACGATTGCCACGTTTTGCCGGATAGGCTACTTCCGATTGCTCTCGTGGGTCTCTTGCCCGACAATATCCGGGGTGGCGTTAACAGAGTTAAGTGAGTTTTTCCGAGCGTTAACATCGACCACACCGCGTGTTGATCACATGAAAAAGCTTGAGGAGAGCATCGTAGTGACTTTGTGCAAACTTGAGAAGATATTTCCTCCTTCATTCTTTGATTCTATGGAGCATTTACCGGTCCACTTGGCATACGAAGCTAGAGTCGGTGGTCCAAGTTCAATACGTATGGATGTATCCATTTGAGAGGTAATTGAATTTATTCTATTTCTAAATAATTTGAGCGTTAACAATATACCTTCTTTAACATTATTTATGTTTTAATCTACGAATGACTTTTAGGTATCTAGGCCAATTGAAAAGGAAGATGAGCAATAGGGCCATGGTCGAGGCCTCAATTTCGTAGGCCGTTATCATAGATGAGATTGTTGCCTTTGTCGGAACATATTTTCCTCCCGATGTTGATACGAGATTGACTAGGGTTGGCCGCAATTACGATGGTGGTTTTCCGTCTAAGGGAAACATCTCTCGTATTTTCATCCCCCGGACTGCCTCGGCAAACGGGTTGGTACGCGTACGTTAACCGCTAAAGAGTTTGCCGCGGTCGAAACGTATGTTCTTCTTAACCGCGACGAGGTTGGGAATATATCAAGTAAGTCATTGATGTTATGTTTACGCCTCGTCGATTAAATTATGCATGTTTAATTACCTCGCATATGAAATGCCTTGTTTAACCCTATTGCGTAATGTTTGAAGATTTAGCTCAGATTTATCTCCGTAACTCATCGCAACTAGGACAGAAAGAGAATTTCCAAACCGGCTAAGGAAATATGTAAATATTTCGTTTCATTCAAATTTATTCTATACACTTCTTTAAACATTCAATCTTAAAATTGTATTAAATTGGTTACAATATTGTCTTATAGATAGCCGAACATCCGGGTGATGCCAAAGTCGCGAGGTTAAGACATTTAGCATCATCTCCGTACTTGAACGTTCATTTATACAACGATTATTTCGTGAATGGCTATGTGTTTCATACCAAAGCTTACGGGGATCTAAATTGACGTGGAATAGCGGTGTGAAGCTTAAAGGAAACCTTGATTATTATGGCGTCCCGAAAGAAGTAGTCGAGGTGGAGTATTTGGGTAGAAACAAGTGTTGTCTTGTTCAATTGTGATTGGCGGGATGCCGTGCGAGGTGTTAAGAAGCATGCCATATTTGACCTCGTCGATGTAAAGGACTCGTCCGTACATAATGGCGACGACGTCTTCATCTTAGCATCTCAAGCACAACATGTATACATGACTCCCTACCCTCGTCCGCGACCCGACGGATGGCGGGTCAGTTCGGATGACCAAGGCTAGGAGCATGATTGACAACCTACCCTCGTCGACAACTACAGAGTCGTCATTAGAAACACCCTATCAAGAGGATGAAATGCCGGTGCCACCTAACGTTTCATCGCCTAATCATCCATTAGATGATGTCACTCATATTCCTCAAAATGTTGATGAACCCGAGGAGGATATATTACCTGAATTTGCCAACTCCTCCGCCTCGTTCAGTCATCTCGCGCACATTGATATTGATGAATCGAGGAAGAGGAAGAGGAAGAGGAAGAGGAAGAGGAAGAGGAAGAGGAAGAGGAACCGAGTTTGATTCATCGTAGTCCGAAGACGAAGATGAAGAACTCGAGTTTTGTAGTAATTCGTAGTCCAAAGTGATGATGATGGGGATGAAGATTAATAATAGTTTAAAGTTTAAAATTGTATTGTGAATGCTTTAGATTATTAGAACTTTAAAGTTTTATATGTATTGTGAATGCTTTAGATTATTAGAACTTTAAAGTTTTATATGTATTGTGAATGCTTTAGATTATTTTTAATATCCGTCGTTTTATATATATTGTGAATGCTTTAGATTATTAGAACTTTAAAGTTTTATATGTATTGTGAATGCTTTATATTATTAATAGTTTAAAGTTTTATATGTATTGTGAATGCTTTAGATTATTAAAACTTTAAAGTTTTAGATGTATTGTGAATATATTGTTTCCTATTGTTAAAGTTGTATATTTTAATATTTTTACTGTAATATGGATATGAGTTCTAGTAGTAAGGGTAAGGGTAAGAAGACTAAGCCCATCTACACATTGATTATCGGGACGCAACCGTCCCGATCCGGTACCGATGATGTCGACCCTTCTCGCAAAGAGTACTAGCTCCACCTCTGGGCCGGTACTCGGACTCACCGTCGATTCTGAGGGGAGGATCTTTGTCCGGATATCATCACATTATGAGCAGTAAGTAACTCTTCATTAATTTGATATAAGTTGGTTCCTTTTTGTTTTATATATAATTCATTATTTAAGTTAAAATGTTATTGTATAAATATACTTGGCAGGTTTGTAGGTGGATACCCCACCACAGGGGACTAAGATCGGGCAATCCGGCGGTCTCGGAAAATGACCGAGTTTTGGCCCAATCTGGAAAAAATTGCCACCGAGGCGTAGGAGGATGCGTGGGAGGAGTTTAAGGTAATGTGTTAATGGTTTTTATTTAAAACTTAAATGTTAGTTTGTTATTAAAATGTTATAATTAATAATGATTATACTCTTTTAGTTTTGTAATGTTATCATTATATGTTGTAGGGGAAATATTATTGGGCGCCGGAAATACGCGAGGCGACGGCTAGATATGTTTTCAATGAACAGGCTCACAAGCTATTTAAGGATCATATTTGTAACATATTTATCTATCCTTAATTAGTTTAATTAACAATGATTATACTCTTTTAATTTTATAATGTCATCATTATATGTTTACGAGATATTCATATTTTTATAGGTACCACGAAGAGAAATCATTATACTAATCGGCTCGCGGCGGGACAACAGCCCTCTTGCCCTACTTGGATGACCGAGGAGGTGTTTCGTCAATTTTGCGAATATTGGGGGTCGGATGCGGCGAAGGCTATATCCGAACAGCCAAGGCCAATAGAGCGAGCTCCTCGGGGTCGGCGGCGATGCATACCATGGGACGCTCACGGTCGCCGAGCATCACGACCGCATGGTATGTATGTTAGTTTAAATGTAGTAGTGTATGGATGCTTTTAAATAGGTTTATGTACGTATGTTAGCTGGGAGCCATGTTGATGCTATGAAATCCATGGTTTTAGTGTAAATGTAGTGTATGCATGCTTTTAAATCGGTTTAAATGTTGCATTTATACAATTTCAAAGTAATAATCTCGCTTATTTTATTTATAGGAAAGGGAGCATGGTCCGAATATCGAGTTTTGTGGATGTTTACGCTAGCACCCATCTTCGGAATTCTACGGCGCCGATCAACCTCCGCAATGGGTTGACGATCGCTCTGCTAATGCCTTTGTAAGTAAACTATCATTAAATGACTTGATTTTGAATATGTAAATTTATTTATGTACCTTACATTGTGTATATGATTATAATTGTTTGTTTTATTTTGACAGGCTGCATATCAAGCCGCCGTTGTTCCCGAAGGAACGCCTCCCGGCGAGCCCGTCCCCTTCGTGCTCGATGTTTGGCACTCGGTCACCTCTCGAGGGACATCCAAAGAGAGGAGCCCGAGTGTTAGGGATGGGGGATTACGGGCGGCAATGCCCGTCGACGTCGACCGGCCGTCGGCGAAATGATGCCCTGCCCACGTATGATCCGAGGGTTGACACTCTGGAGGCTGCGTTGGAGGAGGAGAGACACGAGCGGGCAAAGCTTGCGGAGGCTTTGGCGGTTCGTGACGCAGATGCAGGAGGAGAATGATCGGCGTCATGCGAGAGATTCAAAGACAACATGCGAGACTCAAAGACAATTGGCGCTGTTGATGGCTCATCTCGGCCAGACTTCCGTGGTAATTTCCGGCCTCCCCGAGTTGATTGCGGAAATTTTTAGACATTTTTGTATTAATTTATACTTGTTTGTAAACATTTGAGACATTTGGTACCCGCGGGAGCCCCTCCCCCTCTCCCCCTCTCCCCCCCCCTCTCCCCCCTCTCCCCCTCCCGAATTGGTACGGTGATATTAAGTTTTTATTTGGTACGCTGATATTTGATTTTTAGTTTTTATAGTTTTAGTTTTATAAATTGAAATGTTATATCAGGTACAAAAAATTTCAGTTTATTGATATTTTAAATTATTTTTTTAATTCATTTCGTAATCGCCGACGGAAATTCCGTCGCCGAAATTAATTTCAATTTAATTTTTGATTATAGCGGCGGAAATTCCGTCGCTGAAATAAAAATTAATTAAAATAAATTAAATTCAGCGGCGGAATATTCCGTCTCTGAAATTAATTTATTTTAATTAATTTTTATTTCAGCGACGGAATTTCCGCCGCTATAATCATTTAATTTTTATTTAATTTTTGATTTCAGCGGCGGAAATTTCCGTCGCTGTAATAAAATTTAAATTAAAATTAAATAATTTCAGCGACGGTAATTTCCGCCGCTGAAATTAATTTATTTTAATTTAATTTTTATTACAGCGACGGAAATTTCCCCAAATAAATTAATTTAATTAAATTAATTTTTATTACGACGGAAATTTCCGCCGAAATGAAAATTAAATTAAATTAAATTAATTTAGCAGCGGAATTTTTCGTCGCTGAAACCATTAATTCACCGACGGAATTAAATTCCGTCGGTAAAATAAAAAAATACCGGCGGAAATTGACCCGTCGGAGCACTGCGACGGGCTGGTAGCGGCGGACCACCGACGGAATTTTTCCGCCGGTGATTATTTTTAGCGATGGAAATTTAATTTTAGCGGCGGAAATTTTCGTCGCTAAATGACCTTTTTCTGGTAGTGATTATCATGGTAGTCGTGATTATGTGGGCATGTATTGCCAGTGGATGTGGTAGATATATCAATTCGTGATTTATTGTTATACTTGACCTGAATTGGTTGAGTAGTTGTTGTGTTTGGGGTAGACTGTCGCAAGAAGCGAGTCTCCTTATCTATGTTGATTTTCCTCTGTGGGTGGTTGAGGCGGATAAGTCATTATTGGATATCTATGTCATATATGCCTTAAAGGTCAAAAAGTATGGTCTAAAATGTGAGGGTTATTTGGTGTATTAGACGTGAGTAAAAGTCACCTAAAATATCTCATGTACCGGTGGTAAATGAACTGGTAAAGTGTTTCCATCAGAGTATTTCTTGCCGCCAGTTAGGGCGATAGAATTCCGTATGGATCTAATGTCAGGGTTGTTGCCCATATCCAAAACACCTTATAGAAGGGCATTGGCTGTGTTGCAATTATGATGAGTAGGGTTTAAACCCTGATCCTGAAATTTTGGGGACCCTCCAGCTGGGGCACGAGTTTATAGGTCCCGGGGTTGGGGAGGCCCCACAGTTATGACCTACGAAAGATTACCAAAGAAGATACAAGTCAGCGAATCATGAAAAAAGGGGCCCGCACGCACGCAAAGAGGGAGACCGCCCAAGTAATATGGGGGTTTGGGTAGCCACACATCTCCCCTTTGGGCGGCCGCACAGAGGCTCATAACAGCTTTGGAAGTTTTTCTATTTTGACTCGGATTTGTCCCTCGTTTCCTGCTAATTTCGACCCTTATCTCTCCCCCAAGTATATATAAAACAACTCCGACCATATTTTGGTATAAGCGAGGTTTTATTATTCTCTTTTTCAAGTTGTAAACAAGGATTCAAGACTCAAGATCCATATTTTATGTTCTTTAATTCTTTATGTTTGTTATTATGATTACAAGTAGCTAAATTCTCTAAATTTATGGGTTTGATATAACAATACCAAAGCTCTATACTATGATCTAATTTTTCCATTCAATCTTGTTCTAGTTCTTCAAAGTATTCTTAATTCATGGTATTAGAGTTGCAACTTTATGTTAAGATAATTTTGACTCTTTAACTATAAGGGTATTAATTGGATCATTAATTTTAAGTGATTAATACATTGACCAATACTTTGATGAATAAATTTTATTGAAGCCATAATATAATTCAAAAGGATTTAGATTCATATGATTCTTGACTGTTTAATTTGTTCTTTCACGAACTGGATGCACTCTGCTTCCATATACATCCAGTTATAACCCATACGGAGGATAGTCTTCATTAGGGCTCTAGAATTGATGTGCGGGCCACAAACACCACCAAAGATCTCGTTTATCAACTCAGTCACCTTTTCCTTGCTGAAACATCGGAGGAGCAGTCCTTGATGACGCTTCTTGTAGAGCATGTCCCCTAAAATCACATAGTGAGATACCAAACATTTTAGGGCTTGTAGGCTTTTGCTTTGATGCCTTCTCGTACTTGCCATTCCATCCATGAAAGAGGCTTCACCTTTCTTGAGATACTGATAGATCTGATTGTACCACGGTTCATTTACTGGCTCTGACTCTACCTCAATTTCACAACAGTAAGTCGGATTCTCTTTCCTTCCCACCCAAAATATTTCACTGATTTTCCCTAGAAGATTTCCAACAGTGATCTCTTTCGAGGTAGTGGTCTGAACTGCTCGATCAACTCTTCCATGTAGGCGTTTTACTTTTGCAAGTATGGATCCACGGTTTTCTATTTATTGGAGATCCGATTGATGATAATGGTCGAATACCCATACACCTCTAATTCTTTGATATTCCTTTCAAGAGAAGCTTCGAGCCCAGCTATGCAAGCTTTATACTCAGCTGCGTTATTTGTGACGCAAAAGTTTAGTTTGATGGCTAACGGAGTGTGCTCATCTTTGGGGTCCACCAACAACATACCAAAAGATTAGTTTGATGGCTATGCAATTCGTTCTTGACATCCTTACATATAAAATAACATAAAGTGAAGGTATTGTGAAGTCAAACCCGTGAATTCTTCACGTAATCTGAATTTCCTTTAGTTTTTAGTTGTTCCTCTAGTTTACTTGTTTTTAATTATTTTAATACTTAGTCAAATCAAAACTAAAATCCCAGCCTTCTTTTTCTTGTTTAACTGTTGAGAATCAAACTGTTGATACACAAGTCCGTGTGGATAAAACACTTGCTCGTGCATATTACTACACCGAAAACTAGTGCACTTGCTAGGTTTTTATTACAAGTGGGGTTTTTCCCCATCAACGTGGCAGATTTTGAATTTGCAAGGTCAAATAACTTTTTACAGCTTCGTCCTTGTCTATTCTATTAATTTCAAAAATATCACCACATCTATCCTATTAATTTCTAATCTAAACCCTTAATTTGTCTTTTATTCAATGGTTGTAATTGGTTCTCATGATTCTCATTTTAATTGGTTCTCATCGTAGTAAGACTATATATATATATATATATATATATATATATATATATATATATATATAGGGTCTTAATCCAATTAGAATCATGAGAACCAAATATAACCATTGGATAAGAGACAAATCAAGGTTTCAGATTAAATGTCATTTTATAAAAAACGGTGGCATTTTTTTAGTTTTTTTTCTTTTTTTTGAAAGTTGGAAGTTAGAATGTCATTTAATCATCACTTTTTAAAACCTTCCACATCATCGTAAAAAAATTCCCTCAAATTTCAAAATTAAATATCTCAATATCTATAAGTCGTAATTTTTTTAGAACAATATTTTTCTCGTATCGACGAGGCAAATCAAACTAAATACATAAAAATAAGGTTTTGAAAAAAAAATGTTGAACAAAAATGAAATTCTCAAAATACACTTGAATTTAATAGTTAAGTAGATACTGAATCCAAGTGTATTTTGAACATTGCACTTGAATTCGTCAAAAATACACATGCATTCATTAGCTAAGTATCTACTGAATTCATATGCAATATTCAAAATACACATGAATTCAATAGCTAATTAGCTATTGAATCCATGTGTAATGTTCAAAATTACAAATGGATTCAGTAGCTAAGTAGCTACTTAATCCATGTTAGCTACTGAATTCATGTGTAATGTTCAAAAATACAAATGGATTCAGTAGTACATATGGATTAATTATCTAATTAGCTATTGAATCCATATGCAATGTTCAAGATACACACGGATTCAGTATCTAACTAGGTACTGAATCCATGTGTAATGTTCAAAATACATATGAATTAAGTAGATAAGTAGCTACTGAATCTATGTAATGTTCTAATACACATGAAAGTGCAATATTAAAAAATATACATAGATCAAGTATCTAAGTAGATACTGAATCGAACACACACTCTCATTAACTGCTTGTCATTTTACAACTTCATCCATGTGTATTTTGAACATTACATATTGATTAATTAGCTAGTTAGCTATTGAATTCATGTGTATTTTGAACATTGCACATGGATCCAGTAGCTATTTAGCAAATGAATCCATGTGAACTTTTGAAGATTACACTTGAATTCAGTAGCTAATTAGCTGTTGAATCAATGTGTATTTTTAAACATTGTGCTTGAATTCAATAGCTACTTAGCTAATGAATTCATGTATATTTTGAATATTGTACATTGATTCAATAGCTAATTAGCTACTGAATCCATCTGTATTTTTTATGAATCCAAGTGCAACGTTCAATATACACATGAATTCATTAGCTACTTAGCTACTGAATCCAAGTGTATTTTGAGAATTTCATTATTGTTCAACATTTTTTTTTCAAAACCCATTATTGAGGGATGTAGTTTGATTCGTCTCGTCAATAAGAGAAAAACAGTGTTCTCGGACTTTTTTTCGACTTATAAAAATTGAGATATTTAATTTTGAAATTTGAGAGAATTTTGAATTGTAACGTGACAGGTTTTAAAAGTGACGGTCTAATGATATTATATCCCTGACTTTCAAAAAACTACAAAAATGCCACCGTATTTTTTATGAAATGACATTTAATCTAAACTATTAATAATCCAATGATTGTGTTTGTTTCTCGTGTTTCTCATTTGAGAACCTTTATATACATATATATATATATATATATATATATATATATATATAGTATAAATGGGAACTCCCCCATGAACAGTTCTTTGAACAGTTTCAATGGGGGAATTTCTCATTTTGCCCTCACTATTTGGTCTCTTTCTCATTTTGTCCTTAAAAAATAAATTTAATTTAAAAAAAAAAAAACGTGGCCTTGGATACGGGCTTAGTCTAGTATATATATATATATATATATATAAGGAACGAAGAAGAAAAGAGAATTAACGAAGAAGTGCCTCTGCACCCCCTCCGGACTAGAATAGGCTTCGCGCTTGTTAGGGAAAAGCAACATGCCCTTTCTAATTGGGTGTATCCGTCTCTTCGATGAGTATAAAAAGAGATCAGATGTTTGGTCAGAAATACGAAAACATATTTCTCCTTCTCTACTCTTTGATTTCTCCTTGAGTTTTCATAATTTTCTATGCTTGAGTTTCAGTTCCAAGTACACTGTGAATTGCAGTAATTGATGTTCTTATGGGATAGCATTACATCCACAAGATAGTTTTTTCAAGCACTCGTGTACAAAATAGCCAGAAAAATATTATTTTGTATATATAACCTATTACGTTTTTAAATTTCTACATCTTTATCTTTTGCCTTTTCTTGAGTCTATCATTCCTTGTTAATAAATTCTCATACAACAACACTTTAAGATTCTTTAGAAAGAAAGAAAACAAGATGACCTTGATTTTCTAATTCATGGTGTAGCGATAAAGCGGGAATTATTTTTGAAAGTATCAGATGTCTGATTTTCTAAGAAAATAAAGATTTAGTGTAATTTGTCCGCTCTTTCGAGTCCATCCACTCTTATAGGAGGTTTAAAGGAGGATTGCGATGCGATACATACTGTTTATTCAATGTTGAAGGGTTTAGAGTGTAACTACATTCAGTGCCTCGCAGATTATAGGTCATAGTAATGACACAAGTGATGAGGAACCATTACAACGATTAATTGCAACGTGCAGTCGTAATTTTCATTTTCAATTATGCATTCAAGACTTATCGATGTAGAATAAGTAGAGGACTTGTTTTTGCTAAGATGGATAGTTCGTTGAAATTTGGAAGAAATGTGAAGTGAAAGGGTGCAAAGTGTCAGTTTTAAAACCTGAAATTCAAGTTTGGTCGGCAAATCTTCAACTTGGCGCGACTTTTAACTCTCAATGAAATTGAAACGCACAACATATAAAATTGAATGAAATTTTGAGACTCTTACAATGTCATTTAACTTTGGGTTATGACACAGGGTTTAAAAAGCCCAAAAAACGTTGTTTAGGTCCTCAAACAAGCTCCTTAAGTTCTTATTAGTTTTTGAAATTTTTCGTAATTTTTGCTTGATTAGGAGTTTTGATTGTTTTAAGCTATAAATACTCTTTTAGGTTAATGTTTGTTACAATTTTGATGTGCAAAATAAAAAGTAATCCAGTTGTCAAATAGAATGTGGGGCCCAGGTGTGACTCAGCAACAAAGTTGAGGCATACTTTGAAAAATCAACTAAAATAGTCAAACCTTCAGGTTGGAGGTCAAAGTGGTGCCCTTTATCCAAGCGACATGTGAAGACCACGTGGAAGAACCAAGGAGCATCATGATGAAACACATTTACTAAAAAAATTAAGGATAAGGAGCGAGATCACTGACTCTGGCGAAATGGTGATATCGCCCTATTCAAACAAAGCAAAAAAGAGATAAATGGAGGCGGGGCGAGATCACTGACTCTGGCGACATGGTGATCTCGCCCCATTCCCTAAGTTTTCATTCTGTTAAAGACAAAGTATGGCGGAATCATCAACTTCGGCAAAATGTTGATCTCGGCTAAATTCATCTTGAACATTCCTAATGGTTATTGACAAAAGACAAACCATCTCTGACATATAAAGATATTTATCAAATAAGACAAGAGACAAATATCTCCTTTTGGCATCCCATGATCCCACCTGCATAAGTGATGGAGTTGGATAAAATATGTTGGGGCTAGCTAGAGGAAGAAACATGTCATGTGGTCCAAGGTGACATTGATGACGTCATAACACATTATGAGGCTATATATACAACATGCATCTTGGAGGTCAAGTAAGCCAATTTTCCTACCATCAAGCTCTTTCTATTCAGTTTTGAGTTTTCTCTCATACCAGATACTTATTCTCACACCGTTAGGGGATTTAGCCGGAGAAGCCCCTGGCTTATCTTACGGTGTTCATCTTGCAGGTCTGAGGTGAACGATCTATCCAGATAATCTTCCGTTGAGTTAACATTTTGGTGTGGTCAACCGAGCTCGATTCTTGGTAGCATCAAATTTATCAATATATTATTATTTCGTAGGATTTTTTCACATTTTGTTATATTTTTAAGCCATTATAGGCTTATTTCTAAAAAATATTGTGGCAATAATTCATTTGTTAATTTCGATTTATCATTAACCTTGATCATCCGTCTTATGAAAGAAAGATCTACAAAAATTGCGTCAGGGCATCACCTTGCTCGTTGTAGCTATTCCAAGTGATACACTATTAGTTTAAGTTGAATTAAATATGATTATGAAGTCACAACACTATTCCTCACGATATGATTCAATTAGGGATGACCAAACTGAAATCGAAATCGGTCCGAAACCGTTGAACCGTTACGAGCCGGAACCGTTTGAAATCGTAACCAGCGGTTTGACAGTCCGGATCCGATTTCTACTTTTGAAAAACTGTGAATCGGCGGTTTCGAACCGGAATTGAAAACGTCAGAAACCGTAACCGTCAGAATATATTCGTTATGCCCATTAGCTAACGACTAGTTGATCAAAAATAGCCATTTTTGACCATTTTTAAACCAGATTTCAGTCCTCAAAAAAAATTTATAATCTTAACAAATTTCCTCAACTACAAATACCATCCCCCTCCCCTCACATTTTTTTCACACAAACTCTATTAACTCTCTCTTAAATTTCTCTAACGAATTTCATTAATTTCTTTGATTTTCAAGCTCAAATAATAATCCAACTTTCTTATTTTCATCTAATATCCATATTTCCACCCAACATCTTTATTTCATTTTCATTTCATATATTTTCATATTTTACATTATAAATATTTTTAATAAGCTCAAAAGCAATAAGGGTAGCAAAGGTAGAGAATAAGGGAAATCTTCTTCTCAAACACTATCACCACCACCACAATTTGTTGAAAATGAAGGTGGTCAATTTTATGATATGAGACTTTCGAAGCAAAATGAAAAAAAAAATACCCCTTCTCTCCCCTCTCACACACACACACACTTTGTGTCTCTCTCTCTTTAACTTTCTCTCTCTACCCCATATTTTTCCTCATCTTCCAATCCACCCATCTCAAATGATTTTATGGGAGTATCATGTCATTGAATTGATGATTTTTGAAAAATTCAAAAGAGGTTACTTGCATATAGATTATTTGATTAGAAACATACCGAACATAACATTTCTCATATGTTACAAACAATTTTGAATGAATATAATCTTGTTGATAAAGTTTTTTCAATGTCATTTAATAATGCTATTTCTAATACCGCTAGTTTGCCCGAATTAATTGTAGTTTGTAGACCATCACTAGGTGGTAGATTTTTTCATACTAGATGCATTTGTCATATTTTAAACTTATGTGTGCAAGATGGTTTGCGTGCTTTGAAAGCTTATATTAATGCAATTAAAGATGCTATTTATGATATTATGAAAATATCAAAAATTACAAGGCTATAAAAGCAATATTGCACAAACCATGAGAAAAAACAAAAAGGATTCTCAATAGATATTCCAAATATATGAAATTCTACCCTTTATGTTTTAAAAGAAACTTATGATTGAAGAAATGAAATTTGCATGTTTTTTAGATCCATTAATTATGATACCCAATATGGTACAAAATTATATAATACACAATGGAAAGAATGTGCAAGTATGATTAATTTGTTGAAAAAGTTCGAGTCGAAAACCTTGGTGTTATACGGTACGTATTACCCTATTTCTACTTTATTTGTTGATCATTGTGTGAAAAATTCTAGTATATTTTACGGATTTAAAGATAATATTATTATTAAAGATGCAATTTTCAAAATGCGAGAAAATTGGGAAAAATATTTGTTTAACAAATTCCTGATATTTTTTGGTTGCTAAGTTATTAGATCATACAGTTAGACAGTATGGTTTAAGTCAATTTTTAAAATATTATTATTCAAATTTTTATTTGGTGGGAGGTCCCATTATGTCTAATGTATGTCAAAAAATTGCTAATGTTAGGCAATCATTTTTAGAAATTTATAAGAAATAAAAGTCAATATATAGTGATTCAACAACAAGTGAGCCTTTTTCTTCGGTACTTCAACATTCCTTATCATCATTTTTGGCAAGTTTTTATGGAAGACAACAATCTCGTGCCGACGTTAATGGCGAATTTGATAAATATTTGACCACCAAATTTGAACAAGAAAATTCATTTGATATTTTGAGTTGGTGATCAAGGACAGCACACGCTTTTCCTATCATTTCCAAAATTTCACGAGATGTAATTGCTTATCCCGCATCAACGATTTCGGTGGAGCAAGCTTTTAGCATTGATGGAAATATGGAGCATAATCGTCACAATTTATCATCCGATAGTTTTGAAGCTTGTAATTTGTTGAATGATTGGATTAGAGCGGAAAGAAAAAAGCAATACGACAAGCCAACAGATTTTCTTAGTGACGAAGGTGAGTAATTTGATGAAACTAAATCGGGAAGCGATTAAGTTAATTACAATGTAATTTATTTAATTGTTACTATAGTTTTTTTATAAGTTATAATTTAGATAACTATTGTAATAAAAGGAGGTAAATACTCCTAATATTCTCCCTTAATTATAAAAGGGCAAGGTTTGGTTGTCGCACTCATGGAATATTTCCCAATAATTAATAAAATCTAAAGGGCACCGTCCATTTTTTCTTTTATATACTTTTATTTATTTAGTTTTTTTCTATATTTTTTATTTACCTTTTTTTTTAAAAATCACTAATAAAAAAAGTATAAAATATTATTTTATAGTCAATAAAAAATAAATATAGGGTAATCCGGCCCTCTTACATTCATTTGTTTAGTTTTTTCTATCTTTTTTATATACATTTTTGTAAAAAAAAAAAAATCACTGATAAAAAAAGTCTAAAATTTTATTTCTTAGTCAATAAAAAATAAATAAAAAATAAATATAGGGTAGTCCGTCCATCTTTTCTTTTATATACTTTTATTTGTTTAGTTTTTTTCTATCTTCACTACTAAAAATGATGTTATTAGGGATCAGAATTTTTGGGACTAACGTAATGATCTGACCCTATTATCTCCTTAATAAGTCGGCCTACGCACGATTAAAATTGGTTTATAATTAAAGACGCAAAACTAATTTTTAAGGACAAACGGAGCTGGTCTTCTAAAATTTTAAAAGAGTCCGGGCTTAATATATCAGCTAATCAAAAGGATTTTTAAAGAAAACCCACGAAACCCTCGTCTAATCTCACGCCCACTTCCACCTTTCCTGCCGTTCTCTGCGATCATCGTCAAGGTTTCCCTCTATTGTTCTGCAATCGTCGTCAAGGTAACCCTCTATTGTTCTGCAATCGTCGTCAAGGTTTCCCTCTATTGTTCGATTAGCCGTCTGTAAATCGTAATAATCCCCTCTATAGTTCGATTCTTCTTGTTCATTAGCCGTTCTCTACAATTGTCAAGGTTTCCCTCGCCCCTCTCTAATCGATTTTATCCGCCGTTCTCTGCAATCGTCAAGGTACTTTCTCTCTCTCTACTTATTTGTAATGAATTTTTTTGTTAATAGCGGTCCTATTTTTGTAATCTTTCTGCAACGTCAGTTTCCTTGACCCAAATCGTCGTAATCGTTCTGCAATTAGTCCTATTTTTGTAAACAGCGTTCCATATGTTTAATCTGTATCATATTTTTAGTGCAGAGCGTTGTATGCTTAGTGTGTTGAACAGTGTTTTCGCATAGACCCTTAATGTTATAATTTCAGAATGTTAAAAGCAGATGAAACTGTAAAATTAGTGTAGTTGCTTGCCAAGTCACTGTATATTTTCTTTAAAAAAAATGGCATGAAATCCATCATGTTTGATAGCATATTCTGGGTATTATTTATCCAAGAGTGTAAGATTGTTGCTGCAGATCTATTTACTTTTCATATAGAAAGATTTGTATAAAAAAATATCTCTGATCCCACTAAAAAGAAAAGAATTATTTGATCAGAGCATTAAAAAGAAAAAGAAAAAGATTAAAATGGTATAACTGGAGTATAATCTTTAGTCTGAAGGCCTTCTCCTACAA
The DNA here is from genome assembly GCA_022495995.1 of Adenophora triphylla var. japonica. Taxonomy (NCBI): domain Eukaryota; kingdom Viridiplantae; phylum Streptophyta; class Magnoliopsida; order Asterales; family Campanulaceae; genus Adenophora; species Adenophora triphylla. The sequence continues at coordinate 620,415 of JAFEMH010000337.1, forward strand.
ACTTAGCTGATGCATTTCGTTGTGTGCTTTTGTTTTGCAGTGCTTGCATAAATTAAGATTGAGAAGCATGAGAATTTGATGTATTTACTCAAAGATGTTGTGTTCTATTCATATTTGTTATTGTGATGTTCTTTCATGTTTCAAGCTTATTGTAAAATTTTGCAAGTAAATAGAGATATGAAAAAGATTGTATGAAATAGTTACATAGTTTGTAGCACGGTTGCTTAAATGTTGGATCATCACTTTGTGCTGGAGCATCCTGTCCAAATATCATCTCACAGCTCATATCAAAATCTGCAAATCAGAAAGCAAAAACACTTGACTTTCCATAAATGTGAAATAAAAAAACATCCCAAGGAAGCATAAATGTCAATACAAATTGTATATAAAATTTGTAAGCATGAAGTATTTGAAATAATCAACATGATTGGATGAATGTGGAGATGTGTAGAATCTTGGTCAGACACCTATTGAAGAATTTGATAACTTTGCTCTATGTATACTGGTGTTGCTGAAGCAGATTCACAATATAATCTTTTGGATATCAGACGTGAATTTACTCCTTCTGTCCCAAATAAATGTGGTACTTTTTTTACGTTAATACAAATGAACTTTGAGCAATACTTTTAGGTTAATTAAATCAATCTAAACGATTATATTATAGTTTTTCCATTCAAAGTATGTTTTGCGTAGGCATGTTGTATACTAAGAAAGTACTTGATTTACTTATAATTTTCTAAGTGATTAATATTATGTGTTTGTATATGTTAACAGTTCATTAAAGTAGTTATGGATAAGACTTGGATTGAATTACGAAATCGGACTTCAAAGTCATATAAAGATGGGGTTGATGCTTTCCTAAGCTTTGCGTTTAGGGAGAAAGATATCGCGAGAGACGTGATTTACTGCCCGTGTAGCAAGTGTCGGAATCGTTATTACCGAAACCTTGAGATGGTAAAGATACATATAGAGATGCACGACTTTGATAAACATTACACAAATTGGGATCATCATGGGGAGAACTTTTCACATGAATTGAATAGAAATTCTCATATTTCAGAGGAGGACATGTTAGATGCTTTGCTCTGAGAGTTGAGGTTGTTGATGTAACCTCCAATATGGTCTCGTTAGTCCAAGAGGGGATGGGGGTTCCACCAATATCTGATGAACAACAAACATATGATGAACCCATAAATAATGATGATGATGCTTTTGAAGATGTTATGAGGTCCAATGAAAATGCTAGAAAGTTTTATAGACGCTTAAAGGATGCCGAGAGCGAGTTGTATGAAAATTGTCCTCAAGGAGTAACAGAACTCTCATTTGTTGTCGAGCTCTTGAATATAAAGCAGGTCAATAATATGACAAATAAAGCTATCACGCAAATCTTGAAGTTCTTAAGAAAGATTTTCCCTTTAGCAAAAATTCCAAAATCTTATTATATGGCTAATAAGCTAACTTCAGACTTGGGGTTCAAGTATGAGACTTGGGATGCATGTCCAAATAGTTGTATGCTATTTCGTAATGATGCAGAAAATCTAGAAATTTGTGAAATTTGCGGTGCATCTAGATATAAGAGCAGTATTGAAAGTCAAAGTGGAATTGGGGGGCGAAAATCAAGGTACAAGTGATGGTGCACCGGTTAAAAGAGTAGCTGAAAAACAAGTTAGGTATTGGTCTTTAAAGCCAAGATTGCAAAGACTCTTTTGGTGCTCTCGTACAGCTCCACTTATGAAATGGCATAAGGAAGAACGGATCGAGGACGGTGTGATGAGGCATCCAGCAGATTCTGTTGCCTGGAAAAGATTTGATCAATGTTACCCATCTTTTGCTAGTGAAAGTCGAAACATTCCAATTTCCAGAACCGGATCGACCTAATAATTATATTTCTTGTAGTGCTTTTTATATACCTTTTTGTAAAAAAAATCACTAATAAAAAAAGTCTAAAATATTATTTACTAGTCAATAAAAAAAGAGCAAGTCTCCCATGAGAACAAGGGGATCCGTCTCATGCATGAGACGGGTCGACCCATGACCCATGGGCATAACCGCCCAAACCAATCATTCCTAGTCCACGCCAAAATCCATTCCAGCCAAGCAATTTGAGGCCTTCTTTGTATTTTTAATTGATCTTTATTTATTTTCTAGGCCTTTTTCAGTTATAGCCGTGTGTCTCTTTGGTATGGCAGCCTCTCATATTTTTTTTAGGCCCAATTTTTTTATTTTTTTATTTGTTTTTTGCTTTTTGCTTTTTTTTTAGTTTTTATATTATTATTTTTTTTAGTTTTTATATTATTTTTTCGGCTTTTCAGTGGTTTAGAAAAAGTATTACATTATTTTTTCGGCTTTTCAGTGGTTTAGAAAAAGTAATAGTTACCATCTCTTAATGTAATGACTGAATGTATTATTACTTTAAGTCATTGATAATGTAATACTTTAAAAAAAATAACACTATTACTTCACAAAGTGTAATACTATTACTTATAGCAATACCAACTATTACTTAAACAAATGAGAAGTATTACTCAAAATGAAAACAGTTCCTAAAACTATTATTAGTTAAAAAAAATAACACTATTACTTCACAAAGTGTAGTACTATTACTTATAGCAATACCAACTATTAATTAAACAAATGAGAAGTATTACTCAAAATGAAAACAGTTTCTAAAACTATTATTAGTTAAAAAAAATAATACTATTACTTCACAAAGTGTAGTACTATTACTTATAGCAATACCAACTATTACTTAAACAAATGAGAAGTATTACTCAAAATGAAAACAGATCTCATCTCTCTCTCTCTCTCTCTCTCTCTCCCCTCTCTCTCTGTACGCGAGGGCAGGAAGACCCAGGCTCCCTCACCAAATTCCTCTCCAGGCGACCTCGCTCGAGGCAACCAAAGCCAGTCGACCTTCTTCTTCCCGATTACCGTCTTCCCCAAGTTCCTCCCTCTGCCTTAATCCCCTTCTTCTCCGACCTTCCCTACCAAAAAACCTCACCCAATTCCCCCTCAATCGGTGCCAATTCCCTCTCCTCTCCCGACCACGATGGCAACCTAATCCTCTCGACCTTCACCGATCTAACTTCTCTCGATCGGGCCTCGACAATGCCGACGCCGTCCACATCCAAAACCTATTCACCGTGACCTTCCCGTCAATCTCGGCCAAATCAACACCAGACATCCCTATACCCAAACGGCAACAACCTTACTCCTCAGCAACAACCACCACATCGCATTAAATAGGTTTTGGACGGGTCTCGTCGTTCGGTTTGAAGAGAGGAGCTCGATTGTTGTTCGATTGAAGGGGGAATTGGGTGCGGTTTTGGTTTGGGTGAGGTCGCCGGTTGATTGGGGGTGTGAGGGAGAGGTTTAATGGTGGGTTTGGCCGGAGATTGGTGAGGAAGAAGACGGTTGAGGGACGGGCTCTGGTAATTTCGGATAGAGAGAGAAAGAGAGAGAGGAGTGAGAAGCTGTGGTTTAGAGAGAGAGAGGCTGAGAGTGGTGCGTGAACTGTGTATTTGGATTGGGTTTTCTGAAGGTCTTCTACGTCAACGTGGTTGGATCTGGTTCAATGGGTTGGATCATGGGTCAAAAATGACCCGTCTCATCCATGAGACGGGTATTCATGTTCTCACATGAGTTTTTGTCATAAAAAAATATAGGGTAGTCCGTTCATCTTTTCTTTTATATACTTTGATTTGTTTAGTTTTTTCTATCTTTTTTTATATACTTTTTTGTAAAAAAAAATCAGTAATAAAAAAAATTTAAAATATTAGTTCCTAGTCAATAAAAAATAAAAATAAAAATAAAAATAAAGGGTAGTCAGTCCATTTTTTCTTTTATATACTTTGATTTGTTTAGTTTTTTTCTATCTTTTTATATAATTTTTTGCAAATATTTTCATTAATAAAAAAATTTTAAAACAGTTTTTTTTATTAAAAAAAACGTTAAATCATCGGTTTCGAACCGTAAACCGCTGGTTTGAAACCGAAACCGTAAACCGTAAATTTACGGTTCAATTCCAATTTCCAGAACCGGCAATTTCAAACCAAAACTGAACAGTAAATAGTTATTCCTATATTCAATTACAATTTACAGCACATGAGTGAGTCAGCTGCAAATTAAACAATTTGTTGCTTGCAAAACTATATTACCCTAAAATACACAAATATCTATTGATTACTCAACCGAGCTCGAATATGTATTTTAGGTTAAAATATTTCACTAAACCCCTTATAAAATACTACCATATCTATTTCAAATTAATTAATTTGTTGATTAATAAGGGGATTTTACAAACTTTTTAACGAATTTCCATCAAAAGTTCTGAATTAACGGAAAGAAATTGTATTTATGTGATAAAAATATATACTCCCTCCGTCCCGCTAATATTAGCACACTTTTCTTTTTGGGCGTCCCGCTAATATCCGCACACTCTCAAAAAGGAAATTTTATATTAATAAAATATTCACCCAACCCCACTCATTCTCTCTCCTACATTATTTTAATACTCACAACACCATTATAATTTATTACACCCTCCACTCATTCTCTCTCCACTCATTCTTTTACACTCACAACATTTTATTAAAATATCATATTCCTTAATTCCCGCGCAAACAGTGTTTGTGCTAATATTAGCGGGACGGAGGGAGTATATATATATATAAAGGTTCAATTTGAAAACATTGTTGATTTCAGACCCTGATGAATTATCATTAACCTTTTTTTATTTGGTGATCAAAATAATTGAGAACGATAGAACATTACAACCGTTTCCATTATAAAAAGTTTAACTGTACAGAGTTAAATCTATAGAAATCGAGTTCTAAAGAGTTAGATTGATCTACTCTATTATCGGACATGGCCGGAAAATTCACTTCGTTTTATCGGCTTTAACCTCTTTTCTCAAGGATTCCATAATCGGGTGGTGAACAGGTTTTATCCGCCGGCGGAACGCCTTATGATCGGCGCTGCTTTGTTATTCGACGTAGAGTTGGATCGTGAACAGACGCGACTCACGAATCACGATTGCTTGCAAGGAGAAGTGACGGCGGCTTTGAACGCCGGATTTCTACAGAACGGACACGAGAACTGATTCCGTTGAAGCTCCTTCTGGAGACAGCTCGTGTGGAACACGTGCTTGCACCGACTGAGTTGCGTCACCACATCTTCGTTCCGGTAATCTTCAGAGCAAACGAAGCACGTTTCGTCGATAGATCTGTGCCTTCTGGCTTGTATATCTCCGAACTGGATGATCGGAAGATCTAACAAGCACGCTTGTCCTTCTTCACAGCAATCGTCTTCTCCGTGGATTGTGCTGAAATTGATTACGCGTTTTAGGAATTTGAGAAGGTCTTTCTTGATTCGAAGAATAGGAATGATCATAATGACGGTGAATAGGATTGCCGGACCGACTGAAACTCCGGTTAACATCATTTTGTCGATCTGTTTGTGTTTGAAACTTGGGAAAGTTTTGGGGGTTTGTTTGAAATGTGAATATGTGTTGGATGAACGATGTGGACGAATGTTTATATAGAGAGTGCTGAATGGGCGTTTATATAGAGTGTGGCGGGTATTCTGAGCAGAAGTGGGTCGGATAGACTTTGGGCCACCACTCTCCTTCTAGAGATACCGTTTGGACAGGCTGTTCCGGTTTTCTGAACTGAAGCTTCGGCCAATCGATTACTTTCATCCGTAACTGGACCGGATATAGACGGTTTCGATTCACGGTTCAGAATCGTTTGCACAGTTTCGGTTTTAAACCGTGATTTTCAAAAAAAAATTGCTTTTATTTATTATGTTTTTTGATATATTTTTTAAACTTCGTAAATTGTAATAAATTTTGTATATGTATTTTTTATTTTTTACTTGTTACCAATTTAAATAAAATTACATTCATAAGTATTTTTAAAAAAAGAGGGACGGTACCTTGGCCAATTTTATTAATAAAAATAAGAATTTACGAGTCTAATCTATAAAATTACAATTAACTTACCTTATGGAGCGACGTAGTTCATTCGCTCCCCGTCGATGTATCTTTATCATCAAAGCCCGTCTCCTCCCTAAAACTACTTCTTTTATCTTGAGTTTTTAGTTCGGCTTTTGTCCAATCGTCAGATCTTCGAAATGGGCGGGCCTGATCAACTATCCGTTAACTAGCCGTTGTCGGTTTCGGTTCATGAACCGCCGGTTCCGATTCACGGTTTCATGAACCGCCGATTCGCTGGTTTTGAAAAAGATGAACCTTAACCAGACCGGGTAATCGCCGGTTCCGGTTAAAAGGCGATTCCGATTTCATGCCGGTTCTTGTACGATCCGATTCCGGTTCGAACCACTGGTGCAGGACCAGATGGGCATCTCTACTCCTACTGTTATAATCCTTCTTCCAAAATAGCGGGTGTAAACGAGGCGAGTAAAGCTTTTGGAGTTTCGAGCACAAATTCGTTTAAAAATTATCGAGCTTGAACTTTTCTCAAGCTCGAGCTTAGGCCCAATGAGCTCGCCTCAAATTGAGTTTGAACAATAAATTTACGTTTTCACGAGGTTACAAGCGAACTTGAGCTCCACTTATTCATGAATAAAAATTATTCGAGCTTTTAACGAGGTAAATGAGTCGATCTCTTCAAAGCTCGTCGAACAAATAAGTTAAACACAATCTAGCTTGATAACAAAATAAACTTAAGAAGTCAGTTCAAGTTTGAGTTCACCACGAATTCTCTCAAACTCGAGCTTTATTTTGTTTTACGGTCCTATTAAAAAATGACCTTCTAGTTTTTTGTTTGTCTTCAATATGAAAACACTTTAAACATCAAAATTGTTATTAATTTGATTATTTTAATGAAAAGAGTAGTTCTTATTAAATTTAGAACTTAATATAAAAATTTAAAATCATTTAGAATAATTTAATAGATATGAATTTTGTGATCAAATTATTTTTGTATAAATAATAAAAAAATTAAAAAAATCATTTTTAAAAGGAAGAAGTACAAAAAATCTCATTTAATTTATCATTATTTTTTAATAAATGATGTTTTACTTATTTTGTGCATGACTTACAAAACAATCAAATTGTCAATTGCACAATTTCATTGAGAAATCAAACCAATAACTTAATGTGAGTTTGAGAGTGTTTTTTTTGCGATTTATAATCATTTTTGAAGTTAAAAATCACTTTTAATAATGTTTGAATAAAATTAGTAATTATGATTTTAAGTTGTTAAAACGCAAAAAATTATGCTTTGATAGAAATAAATATGACCCATCTTTTACTAAAAGTGATTATTAGAATTTGTTATTTGTGTTATATTTACAATAATAACATCTATTTGCATTGTGCATTTATTATATCGAAATACATATTATAAAGGTTATTTTTGATATTTATTTTTTTAATCAGTTTTAAACATATACTATTCAAAAAATAGTTATAAATTTTAATATTTATTACAAATAATCGATTTTTCTAAAATTACTTTTAAAAAATCACTTCCGAAAAATTAGAACCAATGTTAAACTCACCCTTACTCTTTCCGTGCATCAAAAGAATCTCAATTTTACTTTTATTTAAAAATATTAAGAATTATTTCGTTATTTAATTTTAAAGAAGGTAGCAAATTAAATTACGTTACATCAATATTAATTTGATGTTAAGTAGTCCCTCCGTCCCTAAATATTTGTCCAATTTCCCCTTTTCTTTTATCCCAAAAAATTAGTCTCATTTTCAAAATTAAAGCTTTAAAATCACTAAATTTTCAAAACTTGTAACATTTAGGGACGAAGTATTACATAACGACGGTGCATATTATCAATAATTTTCAAAGCGTTCGTAAAAATAATCAAAATTAAAGCTTCAAAATCAATAAATTAAAATGTTTAAAAAATCAAATGGAACAAACATTTAGAAATGGTGGGAGTAAAACGTAGTGGGTCTTTAAAGATTCGAGAACCGTCCATGCTGACAGTATAACAGTAGACTTATCTTTTTGTAAAGACTAATCTGTCTTTGATTGACATGGTTAAGATTGGTACATTTCTTCCGTACGATGATAATAAGATTTTAATTTAACATTTTCAAATATTCAAATAATAAAGCAATTAAAATGATACTTTTGGACATACTAAAAAAGAAAGTAAAAATTTAATTATGGGATGGAAACAATATTACTCTCTAATTTTTGTTTTAATTTTCTTAGTTTAATTTGACACAAAAATTAAAAAAGATGAAATATTGCAAGTATAAAGCGTAAAATAAGATAGAGAAAATGAGTAAAGATTTTATTTTGTGAGAATGCCAAATGGGTTAATTATCCGTTTTAACTAATAAAACAATCAATAAACTTAAATTGAATTGAGACAGTATAAAAAGAAAACTAAAAACCTTAAATTTGAAGAAAACTTGTAAGAAGAGCGTAAAATTTTGGTCCGACACGTGGTGGACAGACAGCAAAAAAGACAAGCACATAATTATAATTTAATAATTCAAGAATAACACGGCTTTTCTCGACAATAAGATAAAAGCCAAAAATAAAGGTATAAAATAATGCCAAGTTATCCAGAAGGTCTATGCATAAAAAAACAAAGTATATCTAGAAGTAAATGTACCGTCTTGCCTTGCCGAGTTGCCGTTATCATCAATTACGCCATCAAACATGGCCCAGCCGAGGCGGCGGCTAATTCATTACCATTAGAATAGTTGGAGAGTGGAAGAAGGAAGTCTAGAAGATGTTGATCTTTTATTATGGTCCATTCATGTCAAGCGTAATTGTCTAGGTATAGGTGTGGTTGAATATTTGGGCCTTTGTTTGGAACCTAGCTATTTTTTTTATCTAATTCCACAAGGCTCCTTCAACCAAATCAATTTACTTAATAGGACTCTACAGAACAAATTTTGTCCAATTCAAAATTACATATAAACCCCTGAGCTTAATGTTCTTGTTTTAATTTGTTTGTTAAATATCAAAATTGCCCCCACCCTAAGTAATACCCTCACCTCACCTCATTCACGGCACAACTCTCTCTCTACCTCCGGCATCGTCCATCTTCTCCAGTGCCTTTCATATTCTTCGGTGCCCTTCATCTTCTCCGGAGCGTCTCTGCAACTCCAACGTCGTCTATCGGAGTTTCCTTCCTCCCAGATCTGGTTGGAACCTTCTTCTCCATCTCCGATGCCCACTTCTTTTCTGTCTCCGCCTCCTTCCTTCGTCGGTCTCATTAACGCAATAAACACACACACACACTCTCTCTCTCTCTCTCTCTCTCTCTCTCCGGTTTCCCTCATCTCACCCACACCCCTCTGTTCTCCGCACTCTTCATTCTACCCACTTTTATAGCTTTTAGCTTCAGAGACACAATGCCCTATTTGATCCATCTCATTTGGCCCTTATCTCCGTCAAACTTACCATCACCCATGTCCACAAACTCCGACCACAGTTCAGAATAAGTTTATGTGGCGCACATCTCCGATCATCTTCAATCAACAATATAGTATCTCTGCCACTATCACCAGGCGAAACAACAATTACGATCATTCAGCTGTGGCGAGCATCCAACTCTTAAAATTTTCAAAAGATTTTCCTGAAGTTTTGATAATATCAAAGGGTTTATGAGATTAAGCTACGCTTGATCTCATTCAGCTGTTGCAGTACCAAGTTTGTTTTGAACTATGATTTTCATTGTAATTTAAATTATGTGTTCAGATCACAATCTATAACATGATTAAAACTACAACCCGAGAATTAAACCACAATTTTGAACTAAATCAAATATCGAGAAATTAAAGAATAATAAAGTTTGTAGCAACGAATTGCATTTACACATGATCATATCATTATCGATAGCAATAGCAAAATATGTACGGACGGAAAGTTACATCCACAAGTGGTGGATAACAACAAAAAAAATAACATCAAATTTCCACCTACCATCTAGATCCATTTGTCGACATGTATAATAGTAAGATTCGATTTTCTCTCAAGTGATTGTGAAGGAGACAAATAAGTGAACCTTGTGGTTCTTGAATTAATCTTCAAATTTTATTTAATAAATTATTTTGCATAAATATTAGATATTTAAATAGCAAAGTTTATAATTTTTTTTTTATCCATTTTATAAAGATTTAGTTTTACATATATAAAATGATTAGTGAAAAAAAATTAAAAAAGAAAATCCATATAATTTAATAAAAATGATATTTATTTTGGGATTTTTTTATTTTTTTTTAAATGGAAATTTATTTTGGGTCCTAGTAGTTATTAGACTTTAAGGCTCCGTTTGTTTTGACGTGAAACATTTTTCGGAAAACGTTTTTCAAAAAATGTTTTCCTGTAAAATGTTTTTCTGTAAAATGTTTTACTTAGGAAGGACGTAAAATGTTTTACTTAGGAAATTGTTTTACTTATGATGATGATGATTACTATTATTATTATTATTATTATTATTATTATTATTATTATTATTATTATTATTATTATTATTATTATTATTATTATTATTATTATTATTATTATTATTATTATTATTTATTTTTTTATTCTTTTTTTATTATTATTATAATTAATTTTTTATTTATTATTATTATTATTATTATTATTATTATTATTATTAATATTATTATTATTATTTATTTATTATTTATTAGTATTATTATTTTTATCATTATTATTATTATTATTATTATTATTATTATTATTATTATTATTATTATTATAATTATTATTAATTTTTTATTATTAAAATATTTGTTATTATTATTATTAATTTTTTATTTATTATTATTATTATTATTATTATTATTATTATTATTATTTTATTATTATTATTATTATTATTTATTATTATTATTATTATTATTATTGTTATTATTATTATTATTATTTATTATTTATTAGTATTATTATTTTTATTATTATTATTATTATTATTATTATTATTATTATTATTATTATTATTATTATTATTATTATTATTATTACTATTATTATTATTATTATTATTATTATTATTATTATTATTATATTATATTATTTTTATTTTATTATTATTATTATTATTATTATTATTATTATTATTATTATTATTATTATTATTATTTATTATCATTATAATTATTATCATTATAATTATTATTATTATTATTATTATTATTATTATTATTATTATTATCATTATTATTATTATTATTATTATTATTATTATTATTATTATTATTATTAGAATCAGGAAGTAGAATGTTGTACCTTGTGAAACATGAGTTGTACATGAAGGACACCATTTTTCGAAAAATGTTTTACTTAGGACAATGTCAGTAAGTCGTTTTACTTAGGAAGGACGTAAAATATTTTCCGAAAAATGTTTTCTTCAATTTTCGGAAAACAATCAAACACCGGAAAACGAGTTATTTTGCGGAAAACATTTTCAGGAAAACAACCAAACACCGGAAAACGAGTTATTTTACGGAAAACATTTTCCGAAAAACAACCAAACAACGGAAAATGTTTTACGGTTTTTTGAAAAATAATCAAACAACAAAAAACGAGTTATTTTACGGTGAAACAAACGGGGCTAATTTTAGAAAAATAAATAAGTTTAAGAAAAATAGCTCTTTGTCAACTGAACTGAAAGTACAAGGAGGAAGGCCCAAAATTCCAAATTGTATTATTAGATAAGCCCAATCTATACATGCCTGTTAGTCCATCTTAAGCCCAACACTGAACAATATAGGATCCATTTTGGGCCTTAGTTCTAAAAATTGAATGGGTCTGTCTGCTTTAATATCATTTGTATTTATTTTATTCATTATTTAAATCTTTCTAGATATATACTGCGTATTCTGTTGATATTTTCAATTTCACTGAAATCCTGCTTTGATATAGAAAGGTACTGACAACTTAAAAAATGATGAATGTTCAAAACATTTTTAATTTTGCTTGCCTAAAGGAAGTATTAGTTTGTACCGTTCCCAAAATAGTGTGTTGTAATTAGTTTTTCCTTCAACACAGAAATATGATGATTTTAAAGGCAAAACCAAATTAGAAGTCCTCAGGTGCACATTCGCATTGCGCTAGATGCTGCCATCAGTTAGCTTATAGCCAAAATTTAGGGAGAAACGTTTCTCCATAAGTTATGGAGAAATGGGTCCCGACTTGTCGCGCGACAATGAACTGGATATCCAGAACCTTATGAAAGTGATATCCAGAAACCTTCAAATGAATATCCAGAAACCTTCAAAATGTTTCTGGATATTCATTTGATGGTTTCTGGATATACATTTGAAGGTTTCTGGATATCCAGAAACCTTCAATAGCAATTTCTGGATATGCCCTAACACATTTCTGGATATGCACCTAACAGTTTCTGGATATGCACCTAACAGTTTCTGGATATACATTTCACATACTTCTGGATATGCACCTAACAGTTTCTGGATATCAAACCCAAAGCTTCTGGATATCCAGAAGCTTTGGTCTTGGCCTTGGGTTTTTTTTTTCTGGATATCAAATGCAAAGCTTCTGGCTATTAAAAGTACGTTTCTCCATATTCAGGGGCGGATCCAGGGGGGGGCAGGTGGGGGCACTCGCCCCCCCCCCCAGCGGCGGAAATGCAGTGGAATTTTTTTTTTTTGCCCCCACCATATTTTTGTTATATATGTATATATATAATTAACTTCAAGATTAACACCAGTGAGTGGTGTGGTTCAGTGGTAGAAGGGGTGAAGTTAAAGCCTTTAGAGTTTCCTTTCAAATCCATGTTCGAACCTTGCTACTACATTTTCAATTAATTTTGTCTTCCATCTTTGCTATTCTTTCTCTTAACAGTTTTGTTTTTCTCTTTCTCCTAATTTCCTCACATTTTTTCAATCTTAATTAATTCGTTAGGCTTTTCCCATTTTTTTTGTTTTTGGTCTTTCTTCCTATTATCCCAAGTTTAATTAGCAAATTTGAATTTCTTTTTTGTACGAGTAATATATTTTAATAAATTGTTTGCGTTAAATACTTCAACATTATTTCAATCGTTCTTTGAATTATTTACTTTTATCATTTTTGTTAACTAAAATACATTGTATTTCATGGATCCGACCCATTTTTTACTTGTCCGACCCGAATTTTTTTTTTCGGGGGCGTTGCCCCCAAACCCCCGTGTAATCTTGCCCCCCCCTCAGCCAATTCCTGGCTCCGCCCCTGTCCATATTTATGGAGAAACGCGTTTCTCAGCAGACCTACTCTAACTTATAAGGAGTATAAGATTTCACACCTCTCCTTTCCGATTTTGCTTACCTTTCTTGATGCTAAAAAACATTTAACCGTTACATGTAAAAAATTTACTATTAAATATAAACGTACGTTTATGGTTCACGTAATAAATATTTTCAAAGATATAATAGCATGTTTTATATCCCTTTTTAAGGATTATTGGAGCTAACAAAAATAACAGTGAAGTTTTACACTATTTTTATATAAAAAAATGAGGTTAAGGATAGCTTTAATTTGCTCCGGACTGACTTCAATTCCTCTCTTAGTCACCATGTAGCCCATAAACTTTTCGGCTCTCACTCCAAAGTTACTCTTCGAAGGGTTCGACTTTATGTTGAATGCTTCCATGATGTCAAACGCTTCCGCAAGGTGTTGTACACGGTCTTCCATACTTTTGGATTTCACTACCATATCATCTATGTCATGGGCGGATTTAGAGTATTAAGTGGGGGTGCACGTGCATCCGGTCAAATTTTATTTCTAGTTAAAAAATTTTTTTTTTTTACATTACTTATTAAGTGCACCCGCAGATAAGATTATTTAATTTCAATCATTGTTTTTAACTGATTCTATGATTAGTTCAGTTGGTATGGTAGGTTGTTAAAGTTTATCTCTAAGAACTAGGGTTCAAATCCTATTATCTACAACTAATCTCAATTTTTTTTTTTTTTGCCTCAAATATGAGAAATAAACTCTTTTTCAATATCTTACTTAAATTCTTTTATAATCATATCATAAATAGTTTTTATTTATTAATCAAGTTAAATTTTTTGCCTATATTATGATAAATGGTTTTTTCTTTTTAAATATATTTATATTTGGATTCTTTTGCTCATTATTTTAACAAATATAAATGAATTTTATTTATTATCTATTAGTTTTTTCATCGTTTATTGTTTATAAAAAGTAAATTTGAAACTTATAAAAAATACTCCCACCGTCCACTTTGTTGCTTCACAGTTACTGTTCACGCGTGAATTAAGAAAAAAAAATAATGATATAAATGTTGTGAGTGTAAAAGTAAAATAGGAGAAAGAATGAGTGGAGGAAATAGTAAATTATAATGGTGTTGTGAGTATTAAAATAATGTAGGAGAGAGAATGAGTGGGGTAGGGTTAATATTTTAATAATAAAAACTTTTCATTTAGGTAAAAAAACAAAGTGTGAAATATGTATTTGGACGTCCAAAATAGAAAGTGTGAAGTAAGTAAGTGGATGGAGGGAGTAAATTACAATATTAATTTCAAGAAATGCTTCCTAAAATGATGTCATCATTAAAACAACTATAATGTAAATATCGTTTTTTTTTTTTCATGACATAAGATTATTATTTCCAAGTAAACAATAAGAAGAAAGATGTGGGTTAAAGATAACATATTTTTATAATTAACTTGTGTTTTAAATTTTGTATTATAATTTCGGCGTGTTTGAAAAAAAAAATAGTTTGAACTTTTATAATGTAAATTGTGCACCCGCTGTCGAAACGTCCTAGATCCGCCACTGATCTATATATACCTCCATCGTCTTGTCGAGATGGTTCTTGAACATCTTGTTCACCAGTCTTTGATAAGTTGCTCCTGCATTTTTTAGTCCAAATGGCATGACAATATAACAATATACTCCCTCCGTCCCACCAAGACTGATACTTATTTCCTTTTTGGTCCGTCCCAGCCAAACTGATACTTTCCAAAATGGTAAGAGAATCTTCACTATTTACCCCACTCATTCTCTCTCCTATTTCACTTTTACACTCACAACATTCTCTCTCCTAACTATTCCTCCCACTCATTCTCTCTCCTATTTAATTCTTCATACTCACAACATTTTCTTTCACTTTTTCTCTCTCTTACTTTTTCTTAATCCGCGTGCCCAGAAATTTGGTCTCAGTTTTGGTGGGACGGAGGGAGTATACCTTCGTGGGTTATGAAGGCGGTATCTTCCCGATCCGAGGACTCCATTTGTATTTGCTGATAGCCTGAAGAAGCGTCCATGAAAGTCCGTACCTCATGGCCAGCCGTTTCATCTACTAGAGAATCAATGTGTGGCAACGGGAATGGGTCTTTGGGGCACACTCTGTTCAAGTCAGTGAAATCTACGCATACACGCCATTTCCCGTTTTTCTTTTCTACCACCACCACGTTAGCGAGCCACCTAGGGTATTGTATCTTCCTGATCATCTTAGATTTCAGTAGTCTCTCCACTTCATCTTTGATGATTTAATTCCGTTCTTGAGCAAATTTTCTCCTCTTTTGATAGACCGGCATGACGGTAGGGTCAATATTCAACTTGTGAGTTATGATACTCTTGTCTATTTCAGCCATATCCTCATGTTTCCAGGCAAAACATAGCCTTCTACTCTTCAAGAAGTCAATTAAATCTTTCTCAATTTCAGGAGGTAAATTAGCTTCGACTAAGACTTTAGCTTCAGGGTTGGAAGTGTCTACAGGTATTTCTCTTACGTCATATTCGGCAGCCTCCAAGATGTCCCTCACGCCCTTCTTTAATTGCTATGCTGAACGGGAAGTAGAACACACTTTCATATCCGTCTTGTAACATTCTTTGGCAGCTTGCTGATCGCCTCTTAGTCTGATCACACCCCAAGGCGTCAGCATTTTGACACATTGATGGTATGTTGATGGAACTGCCTTCATGCTATGGATCCAAGGTCTCCCCAAGATGACGTTATATGCTGACGGACAATCAATTACACAAAACTTTTCCATAGAATTCAGTCCTTCGACATAGACTGGCAGTCTAATTTCACCAATCGTTTGCTTTGTTTTCCCACTGAATCATACTAAAACGGATGAGTTTTTCACAACTTCCGTTAGAGGGGTTGACATTTCTTCTAAGGTTCCCTTCATGATTAAGTTGACTGAGCTCCCATTGTCGATCAGAATGCGCTTCACTTTACGGTTGGCGACCTGTAAGGTATTAGCCAACCCGTCATGATGAGGATCCTGAATGTTTTCCTTATCACCTTGATCAAAAATGATCTGCTGGCCCGGGGATGTATCTGGGCGACGCGTTGGTAGTCCTGACTTATCTTCCTTGGAATCTTTGGCATGACGCTTTGCTTTGGAATACGTAGTGCCACGGATGTATGAACCGCCTGTGATGAAGTTGATCACTTTGGTTGCAGGAGGAGGTGAAGGTGGAGTCTCGGGTATGGCTTCTTTTGTCTCATTAAGTCCCTTCCTTTTTCCAAGCAGATCCTTAAGAAGCCCTTTTGAAAGCAGGTGACTAATCTCTTTCCTCAAGGCGTTGCGATTATCGGTAGTGTGGCCAAAATCTTCGTGGTAAGCGCACCACTTAGATTTGTCCATCCAAGATGAAGGTCTGTCAGCTGCTTTTGGCAATCTTGCCTTGCTACCCAAGTTGTCCATTGCGCATAGGAGTCCTGAAACATCAACAGAAAAGCAATAGTCACTAATCTTTGGGTAAGTTGTATCATCTTCATCATCATCCTCATCTACAATATTAATTTTAGAAGAGTCAGTTTTAGAGTAGGGTTTTCCCCTATTGGATCGATGATGAGAGGAATCCGGCCTTCTATCAGGATTTTCATATGTAGGCGTCTTCTTTGATGCCTTGCCATGAACCATCTCGTCTTCTTCCACCCTAATGAAGCGAACATATCTCGTTCTGATTTCTTCTAAGCTCTTAGACGGGTACATGACCAAATCTTGGTAGAATGGTGATTCTCTTTTCAGTCCCATCCTGAAAGCTTTCGTTGCCGTTGACACGTCAATATGAGGGATGCTCTCGGCTTCCTTGTTGAACCTGAACACATAATCCTTGAGAGTTTCATCAGGTTGTTGTACCACCCTGTAAAGGTCACTCGTTAGTTTTTCAAACACACGATTACAAGAGAATTGATTAAGAAACATGTTTAATAATTGAGAGTAAGAAGAGATAGAATTTAGGCTGATTAGTCAGCCACATCAAGGCGGGATCGGATAGAGTTGACCCAAAGCCTCTGCACAAACAAACATCCTTAAGATGGTGGGGAATGCTAATGATGTCCATCTTTTCTTGGTACATCGCTATATGTTCTGTAGGGTCCGTCGTGCCATCATATTGTTTCATTGGAGGTACTTGAAATCTTTTAGGTATCTCCACCCCAGCTATGGTAGGAACGAAACGTGAATCGTGATGTCTGGTTGGAGATGCTTGGTTGAAGGGTAAGGTGACTCAGGGGACCTTCATGAGGATATCTTTGATCTGCTGCACTTCTCTTGCGAGGGTGTTATCAGGAACAGGGTTAGTGGCCACAAATGGATTTAAAGGAGTACCAAAAATATTAAAACTCCCTGTGTTGCCCGTGGGGTTGCAAAGGTAAAACAGGTTGATAACGGAATTGGGCCGGATTTGACAGTGGCCATAATGACATTGCTTTGATCACCTCCTATGCTTGGTCCAGCATATGGGAAAAGAGTTCTAGGCTGCAGAGGTGAAACCTCGGGCAAAGCCGATCACTGGACCACCGCGTCTTAGAGTTGATATTTCTTGTTGTATTTTGTTGATTGAATTGAATATCATTTGATTGGTATGCTGTTGCACATCTATCTGATTCTTCAACTGTTGCATCATGGTTGTCATGTTGGTTATAATTTCCAACGAGATTCCAGGCAACATCATGGATGAAGAACCTCCCGAGTTGAGGGGTTGGTTTTGAGGCGTCACGGTACTGAAGCCAACAGTTGGAGGGATACCAGAAGTCATGGGTAAGCTTGACGTGTTGGTTCTTGCCCTAGTCGTTATAATGGGCGTATACATTACAGAAGTAGGATTGCTTATCTTGACTGGAATCTAAAAAACCAAAGTTTCCACAGACGACGCCAAATTGTTTTGGACAATTTTCAACTAACGCAGCACGGAAAGCGTTAGATTCGTGTTTAGCGCACTAAACACAAGAATTTTCAAGCGAAGAACCCTAAAACACAACAAACTGGAATCCATCAGAAATTAACTGGAATCCACCAGAAAATAAAGAGAAAACTCATCAAATTATCATTCAAAAAAACTGATTTTCGGATTACAATCTTAGGCCTATTTTATAGTGCCCATAAAACTTGAAAAACAATCCTAAACCTTCTAGAATTACTCCTAACCTATATGGTAACTAAATAGGACTCAAAAATTAGTAAATCTCCTCAAAATCTACTCTAAAATCATCTCTAATTAACCTTTTAAAATTAATGACGAAAATAAGAAATAAAATATAAACTAAAACAAATTAAGTCCTAAATAGTAATTAAAATACAAAAAATAATTGATATATTTAACTTCGTCAAATATCCTTTCTTGGTGCAAATTCCTTCCTCGGTTCCTCCTACATTAGTCACCCATTCTTCAAAAGAACTCGACCTCGAGTTCTCATCCGATGTTTGGCAAGATCCGCCCCAGAAGAACAAATATTTTGAATAAATTAATGCTCTTCTCGTCCTCGGAAAGAAAATTAATACTTTTTCGTCCCAATGAAACAAATATTTAGAATAAATTTATTCCCTAAGTCCCGAATCAACGTAATTTGTGTTCTTCCAAAAATAAAATTATACTAGCAATGTCAGCACTCATCCGTCGATCGTCCTTCTCAACCTCCCCATGATCAACAATAAAAATTTCATCGTATTTAAATTCTTCCGTCTCATCAATAAAACCCACAACATAATCAAAAATTGATGGTGTAGACCAAGTAATATCACCCACATCTTCATTCATGGGCTCAACTAGGGCATGATCATGGACCATAATATTTGCAGGAACATGTCCATTTTCATCTGCTGTAAGAGCATCCCCTTTCAAATTATTTAGTCCATTAATTGATTGAATATCCCTCTCGCTGGTTTCAGAATGTCGTGCACGGTCCTCAACACTTCTACCCTTTGATCGGTCCCGATTAACAACTACAGCAGGTGATACCCCCTGCTGAACCTGCGGTTCAAGGGGTGGGGGAACAATGGCCTGAAGTATTTCCTGGGGAAGAGTTCCATCTCCTTTCTGAAAGACTTCGTCTTTTGCACATAAATCTTCCTCCTTAATGCCCAAGTTCTTCTCTTCAACAAGTTCTTCCTTGACTGCACAAATAACCTCCTCTCCCTTGAAATCTTTGTTCAAAGTGTTTGGATCTGAAGTTGATTTGGCTCCATCTATAAGACTAATTGCAGCAGATTTTTTTTGCCTCCAATCTCGGAATAACTACTTATCCATTTATGGCCATCTTCTTCGATAGATCATCCCGATTTTCCACCCTTCTAGGGCGACGAACCGGTTCAACCTCCCTGTCTCTTTCGCCCCTACGATTTCGATTCGCACGAACGTTGTGACCTTGTTGGGCAGCCACAAACGCATCAACTGTGTTGTCAACGCGTCAATAGCGGTGGTTAAGCCATCGATATCCGCCTTTGTTGCTCGATCCCCCATAATGAATCAGCGATGAAAGACAGGATAAAGCCTGCTCTGATACCAACTGACGTAGCACGGAAAGCGATTGATTCGTGTTTAGCGCACTAAACACAAGAGTTCTCAAGCGAAGAACCCTAAAACACAATAAACTGAAATCCACCAGAAAATAAAGAGAAAACTCTTCAAATTATCATTCAAAAAAACTGATTTTCGGATTACAATCTTAGCCCTATTTTATAGTGCCCATAAAACTTGAAAAACAATCCTAAACCTTCTAGAATTACTCCTAACCTATATGGTAACTAAATAGGACTCAAAAATTAGTAAATCTCCTCAAAATCTACTCTAAAATCATCTCTAATCAACCTATTAAAATTAATGACGAAAATAAGAAATAAAATATAAAATAAAACAAATTAAGTCCTAAGATAGTAATTAAAATACAAAAATAATTGATATATTTGACTTCGTCAAATATCCTTCCTTGGTGCAGATTCCTTCCTCGGTTCCTCCTACATCATCAACAATGTGAATTTATTTTGAACAACTTTGGGCACAAATGGAATATAATTCTCAAATCAAGATGGACACAAGGATGTAACGAGGAAAACCTTTGAACAATCGTTCGCCGGAAAAAAAACCTCGGGAGGCTTTATGAAAAGCCTACCTTAACAAAAAATGGAGTTTTATTAAGCTTAGTAGTTTTTTAGTACAAAGTGCAGTGAGAACGTAGAGAATTGTGTAACGTGTGTACATGTGCATTTTTAGATGACTTATATACTTGAAAAGATAACGAAAATAACAACATAATTATAATCCCTATTCTTCCGCCTGGAATCACGCTTTCTGTTAATGGTTTGCAATCGTTACTCCCTGATTGATACTATGGTTGTTATGGCGTCCTTTGACTAAGTCTCCAAACGATCATGAGGATAGATTATTTATCCATAACTTTGTTTCTGAAAAATAGGAAATATACATCAAATAGCTCAAGGCATTAGTCCAAGATGTAATTCAAGCCGTTACCTCAAGGTGGATGATCAAGACGTGAAACATGAGTGAATATTTTTATCCTAAACACTAATAATATTTTACTCAACGGATACAAGGATCGATTTTGAATCCATAATATATACTCCCTCCGTTCCACATTATGTTACTCGTTTACTATTGAGAACGGAAAATAAGGAGTGAATATATATAATGCTATTAAAGTATAGGAGTTGTGAGTGTGTAGGAGAGAGAAAGTGGGGTAGAGAATAGTAAGTGGATAGTTGTTGTGAGTATGACAAGTGGATCCCATGAATAAAGAAGTATTAAAAAGTTTCCTTTTTAGAAAAGTGAGACCTTAAAGTGAGACGCCCAAAATAGCAAAATGGGTAAGATTTTATGAGACGGAGGGAGTAGTATATTGTAATTTTTGCACCCAACAAGAAGTTGGGTGGTGTTGTTGTTGGAGTCCTTTCCGCGAGATTGGTTTGGACAAAGTGTTTAAACCAGATGAATATGAAGGATACCCAACAGACCTCACATCAAATTTGTTGGATTACAAACTTATGCAAATGGCCATATTAATTAATTAGCCCATCAGATTCATAACTAGTTGAAAGTTCAATTTGACATTCTGAATTTCCGTTTGCAATTTCATAATCAAATTCCTAATCTCAACCCTCAAGTAACAATATCGCTACAATTTTGATCCCGCGATTCAAGCCTTCTACTTTGCTCCTCATAACTATGGTCAAGAACCACAATGATTTTTTACTCTTACACCAAACTAAATATTAACACATTTAGGACCCGCCTGATCATTTGCTTGAATTTAAAAATTATGTAAAAAAAAAAAATAGTAGCTACGAAAAAGTTAATACGTTCCGGTATCTCTGCATGGGACATGCAAGAATAAAGAGCGACAGAGAGGGCAAGTGAACTGATTTCGGCCAATCCATCTCTCTATGCATCCACAATGGAACACATGTCCACATCGCCCGAGTTGACTCACCAAATCATCTCCCTCAAACTCCACCAAGCAAACCGAGCAAGTTTCATCAAACGATTTGCACCCTTGATAATTAGACTCGCTCAGATCCTCGAATTTAGCTGTCGAAAGATCAACAATACACGTTTCTTCTTCACATGAATCGTTTTTCGATGGATAATTGCATGCAACAATGGCGAGAAGGGCATGTTTGATTCGAAGAAATGGGATCCAAATAAAAGTGTAAAAGATTATGGTAAAAGTTGACACACCAAAATTGTTGTAAACTAGGCTTATCATTTTGAAAATAAGATCAATATGTTGCTGATATTGTGATTGATGGTAGAATAGTTTGATAGAAAGAGAGGCAGAAGGAGGCTTTAATTTATAGAGGAGAAATGTTTGGAAAAGCCAAGGACTAGTTAGTTAATTTTGTTAATATTAATTAAATGGTTGACTTTAGGACACAAGAGTTCGTGTATCCTATGATTATATTAGTATGGGGATTAGAAAGTATTTAAACTATAGGTTATTAAGTAATGACATTTTGTCAACTCTTCTTGTGAGTGTTTGCGGATAGTACTATGGACGGTGCCGTCCGGATTTTGAACTGCGTCCAATCCACTACCTAAATACAACGGGAAACACTTATTTCACATTAGGAGCATGCACCGGATGGATGAGCGAATTTGGTGTAGGGACGAATTTTCATTCGCAGAAAGAAACTGATATTTTATAGTGGTGAGCCAAATTTTTTGTTCACGACATTTTTATAATCGATAAAATTTTAAAATTAGTTATTTTATTTTATAAATTAATGATATAAATTAGTTTTTTTATTTGTACACGTTATAAAATAATATTTTTTATTTTTTATAGTTGTATTTCTTTGTAAATCAAACATTTATAAATAAATATTAATTTAATATCTAAAACGTTAAATACATGAGAATAATAATTCAACACATGTTAAATTATGAGGTTTCACCTTAAAACCAATTGGAGATAAAGGAAGTGGTCCAGTATCTTTATATATTATAGACAATGTTTGTCAATTCTCGATGTAGGATAATATCTTTAACACGCATCTCACGTGTAGCGGGCTTTGCCAAATCTTACAACGTGTACTTATTAATCGAGTGGCGGGGAGTAACATCGTGAGCCGTTGGGTCTGCACGTATAATGTACCTGCTCTGATACCATCTTAAAGTCTGAGTTTTCACCTTAAAATCAATTGGTGTTAATGGGAGTGACTCAGGATTTTTATATATTATAGACAAGGTTTGTCAATTTCCAATGTTGGATAATATCTCTAACACGTCCCTCACCTGTGTAGCGGGCTTTTGCCAAATCTTACAACGTGGACTTATTAATCGGGTAGCGCAGAGTAACACCGTGGGCCGCTGAGCCTGCACGTGCAATTAACCTGATCTGATATCATCTTAAAGTCTGAATTTCCACCTTAAAATCAATTGGTATTAAAGGGAGTGACCAGTATCTTTATATATTATATACAAGGTTTGTCAATTCTCAATGTGAGAAAATATCTCTAAAAACACAGAACTAAAATACGAAAACAAAGAATGACAATATTAGATAAAATACTAAATATAATATTAAGGGTTGTTGATCGCATATATATGCTGAAGCAAGTTTGTTTTGGGAGTGTGTAGTTTTGTTTCTGCTACCCACGGTGGAAGTCTGAATCCGGTGCTCCCATTTGGAATTGTTTTTCAGCATAAATCACACATACTCATCTTTAAAAGGTTTGCCTTCATGATTTTCATACAATTTGAATGACATCAAACCCTAAGATATTTGGGTGTTTAGCGTAGAATTGAAATCATAGGGTGATTTTTGGGAGAATTAAGAGAATTTAAGCTTTAAGAGTTGTTTTGACGGTAATTGCTTTAAAAAAATTTGATTGGTAGCCAACATTTTCTCAAACCAAACCAAGCTTGATTAGAATTATGTCCAAAATTGTTTTGCTATCTATAATAAAAAAATCAAATAATTTTTTAAACTTAAGTTTAGAGAGAGAGAGAGAGAGAGAGAGAGAGAGAGAGAGAGAGAGAGAGAGAGAGAGAGAGAGAGTAGGAGAAGAAGAAGTGTGAAAAATTTATACAATATTGGGCTCTATTTTTATAGGTGGAAAAAAATTATGAACGTTTTTTATATTTTTCATAAAAGACGTCGTTTGGGGTAAAACAAAATTAAAAGATACTTTTAATCCGTTTTCGGTTCACTCAAAGTTTCGCTCAAAATGTAAGGAAAACAGTTTCACTCAAATATTTGAGTGAAATGAATTGAATGTTGAATTAATAAGTAGTGTGTCCTACAAACACAACATTCAATATTGTTTTGACAATATTATTTGTAACCAAAATTTTATAACAAATTTTTATAAATTTAGTATTGCTCCAAAAAATATGATGGTTAGATTTGCTGCTTGAAATGACACAAATACCCCCTCACGTAACGGTAACATATAAACGGAATTGGATGAAAAGGAAATCGATAATATTTTTTGTCAAACTTCGAGGGAGGGCGTTAGAAATGTTTATGCATCATCAAAGACTTTTAAAGTCAATGATTTATTCTTTATTTAGAATGATTATGCTCTAATACTAAATTAGGTTTGTCAATGGTTTTTTTTTTTTTTTTTTTTTTGTCAATTGTAAGAAAAATGCCTAAGTATGGGATATAAAAAAATAGGTATAAGATCTTTGGGAGATACGGGTACTTATATAGAATAGTGGTATCCAAACTAACTTGACTTTCTGAAGTCAACGGCTATATATATTTCTTGCTTAGGGACTAATATTTATTTAGTTTAGTTAATTAGGGTCTGAATTTGGTTGTTGAAAGCACATAATTATACCAACATAAAAAATGACCTAAGAATTATGAGTATATTTCCTGCGTTCAACTTTACTTGGCAACAAATTTTTTGATACAATAATTAAGAAAAAGTAGAAGATAGAATTAGTTGAAGGGGAGGATGTGAGTAGAAAAAGGTAATTAGAAGAGAGAAAGAATGGGGAGAATAGTAATTTGATTGATTTTGTTAGTATACAAACTTTTTTTGGGTAACGTGAAAAAGAACAAAATGAAAATTAGTTTCAAGTGAAGTGGAACGGGGTAAATATTCCATTTGTGCTATTTTGAAAATATTCGTAGCAACTGTATTACTACTCCTTCTGTCCTATAATAAATATCACACTTTTTTTTGTTCGGTCCAAATTAATTATCGTGTTTCTGAATATGGAAAATGACTTGATACAATTTTGTTATTTTACAACAAATGTAGAAATTAGGAAAACGCTTTTCTTAAATGTCATGGCAACTGTCCTCAAAGGAGTGGTTCGGTGACAAAATCAAATATCTCTCTCCTTGTGTATTAGAGTGAGATACGGTTAAAAAAAATGTCATGGCAACCGTTTAAGATAGGGGCCGCCCAAAACATGCACTGAGCCCCTACAAGTGTGGCGAAAGCCATGGCCAAGGGCGGCACCACCCCATATATACCCCCTGTCTTGCCGGACATTATTTTATGCTACTATATAGTACAGCAGTAATGTAGAAAGGGACGCTTCAATCAATTGTGTTAGCAACATCATACCATAATCGCACAATAAAATACTCCATCCTTTTTGGAAAAATAAACTTATTATATTCATGATTGATGATCGAATTAATTAATTTTTAACAATGTTTCTACGAAAATCTAATAATTCCAATTATATTTTTAAAAATGTAATTGATATATTATAATTTTATAATAAACTTCTTACAAAGAACTTGGTTGCAGTTTGAATCTTTTATCAGTTAGTCTTAAAAAAATACACTTTCATTCCCCAAAATTTAATAAATTTTTAGTTGATTCATTATCAATTAAATATAAAAACAATAAATGTATGAATATTAACTAACTGACTTTTAATCTATTTAAAGTTTCCTCAAAATATTTTTAATCTTTATTTTAACCTATGACAAACATTTGATTTGATACTTTTTAATCATAGAATATACAATATTTATATTAGAATATAATAGTATAATATTATATTCAAGTATATATTGTTATATAGGAGTATAGTTTAGGAAACTCAATTCGTGTATTAGATTAGGAAGATTGTATAGATCTAGAAACCTTATAGGAGATTACCTCCTCCCATTGTAACCCTATAAATATGTACCTCTAACAACATAATCAATTGAGTATTTCATATCAATTTTTTTCTTCCTTGTATGATTGGCTTCGTCTCTCTCCCTTAATTCTAATATGATATCAGAGCATTAAAATCCATAATAGGACTTCTCCGCCAAACCCTAGCGGCAAAACCATAAAGTCGCCCCAACCCCGTCGATTCCCTTCAATCAACTTCAATTCTTCTATGTGCTCCATCGCAAGGTCCGCGAGACTGTAAATTAAAACTGAATGCAGGGTTTTGCCTAATACATTAGATGGAGTCTTGCATCGACCGGCTTGGTGCTGACATGTTACTGAATATTCTTATGTGCTTGGATGATCCATCTGATCTCATCCGTGCTACTTGTGTCTCTCGATTCTGGCAAAATTTGGTGATTGCAAATGGGCTTTGTAAGCAGTTATGTGCGAGAAAATTCCCGCAAATTGCAAATATTGATCATACAGTTGAACTCAATTGCAAATCTAAAGTTCCATCTTCTGTTTGAGCAGCTAATTCGTGAGCGGGACCACCGGATTTATGCTTCTCTGTTTCAAGCGCTCACGAAATTTCCTCTAAGCTACTGTTCAAAACCGGCCCCAACCCCAACTCCAACCATGGACGTACGGACCACTTTCCTGGGTGCGACGGCAAAACCCAAACCGCCCCACGACCAACCCGAGTTGCCATGTTCAAAACTGGCCTCCAACTACGAACGTACGGACCACTTTCCTTTGGTGCGATGGCAAAACCCAAAACCGCCCCACAACCAACCCGAGTTGCCATGTTCAAAACTGACCTTCAACCACGGACGTAGCCTTTTCTGTCACAGCCCTACAGTCACCTGCACGTCCGGGAACACATCCGTCTCCACCCGCTACATCAAACCTGTAACGACCCCAACTTTTCATCAATAAACACAATTCAATTCATAAATAAAATTCCCAAATCAGGGTACCTTAACGGCTAGTACATTTAACCATAATTCAAATGCGAAAAATATCTGTCTTTCAATCTTAATGGCTAGTACAACCCACTAGCTCGATAAGTACACAATGTTTGATAAAGCACCCTAAATCTCAATCAAGCCGACATCCATACGACCGATCAACTCCTCCTACTGCTTACCTGGGAGGGAAAGAATGAGAAAAGGGGTGATCGAACAATGCTCAGTAAGTTCATACAGAATCTCTCCGGGTACTAAGGAAAGATAACCAGAATGAACGGATCCAATCGAATTATTCAACGATAAGATAGCTATATCAATTAAAGTACATGTACGAGTACAATAATGAAAGAGACTTTTCAAATAACAAGTTGTGGCACTATCACAAAATATATACGAGGAAGACTGTATTCACACAAGTCCGTCAATTCCAAAGTAACGCTACACCTTTTCAGGGTGACTTTGATACAACTTTTCAGGGTGATCCTTGAATAAGAAACTCCACGTCTTTTCAGGGCGCTCCCTTATCCCGACATATCATGATAGTCAACTACTTCATCAAGTAGTGTATAAGCGTCTAAATCCTTTAATTTCAGGGATTAGACTAATTCTCATAAAGTCCTTTTCAATCAGATCATTCTTGCTAAGTCCCTTTTTCAATCGGACAAAGCTAGCTACATCGAGTTCAAATAGATATAGCAATTCTATATATATCATGTTCCTAGGTACAAGAACACATCACATTTATCATTACTATTTTTCAGGCAGTGTAAGATGAAAGTCAAATCTTTACTATTAAGATTAGACCAAGTTCATTTAAAAGTCCGTCCCACTTAGACTCATTAAACTACATCTAGTTACTTTAGACATAGCAATAAACATTCAAGTGTTCATATGGTACAAGAACACAATAATCAAATTCAACCATTAGATACACCTTGAACAACACATATCAAGGGTAAGATTTTTCAAAAGACGTTAAATCGAAGGAATAGTTTCAAAATAACTACCGGCCACTTGGTAGCTTATACTTTCATAAAAGACTCGATAGAATCCTAGTTCAAGGATTGAAATTCAAATACTCTAAGGAACGTAATCCCTTACCTCGGGTTATTTGCACTTCTTGCAACACTAGTCATTGCACGACCTACAATCATGCAAAACCATACTTAGGTACAAGTAATCTCTACTTACTAAGTACCCACAACTCCTTTTTTTTATTCATCCCATTAACCTACGAGTTAATCCACTTTAACTCTCTCTAAGGTTAATTATCCCCCATTAGGTTTACCAATCTACCCCTAGGGTTTTCATATTCAATTCCTACCAATACTCCCTCTATTTCACTTTACACACACCAATCTCACCTTTTCCAGCACACACAAACACACACTAAACCCTCATACATTCACACACACACCCATCCACACACACGGTTGACCACACCCCCATCCACACACACAATACACACACTATACCCACACGAACACAACAGACCCACTTCCCAGCACGTACACAACACACATACACACACGACATTCACACACACCACCCTAATTTCATTCACACTCTCAGCGTGCATCTTTTAGGTCCAACCCCTTTCAATCCCACATGCTAAACCCTAGTTAGAATTAACCAAGTTCTTTAGGGTTTTCTAGGATTCCACCATCCCAATCAAAACAATAAAGGCTTTCATGGTTTTATTGCATAATAACTTGATTTCTTCATCTTCATCTTATTTTAGATTCCTAGGATTCTCTTCCTTAATGATCAAACCAAGAAGAAGAATTGTTTACCTTTGTTCTTGAGCTTAAGACACGCGACAATGGAGGTTCTTCCCTCCTTCTTCTTCTTCCTTCTTCCTCTGTTTCCTCTCCCAGCCGTGCCCTCTCTCACTGCTCTCTCTCTCTCTCTCTCTTGGTGCCTTCTCTGTCCACACTCTTTCTCTCTTCACAGAACACACTGCCACTTTCTCTCTATCTTTTATATCCATGCGGCTGACCCTTCCCATTCTCTCCTACCGTTACAAAATGCCAAGGGTTTCATCCGTTATATCCATCCAAGAGGCTCTAGTGATTTATGGATGTAATTATATTATGGGTTTCCTAACCCAAGATGATCCAAATCTAAGTCCAAGGAGTAAACCCAAATTAGATAACCCAATTTTAAATAGACTAGGCCCATTTAAGTTAATCCATCTAGAAAACTTAATAGACACCAATAACCAACTAACTAACTAACAATAATTAATTTAAGGGAAATCATATTTAATAAATAAATAGTATCAAATTTGAGGGTTGTTACAAAACCCGATTCATCTCATCATTCTTCAAGATTGGACTTATCCAAGGTTCGTCCATCTTGCGGGAGCATATTAGGAATATAATATCATAATATTATATTCAAATATATATTGTTATATTTAGTTTAGGAAACTCAATCCGTGTATTAGATTAGGAAGATTGTATAGATATGGAAACCTTATAGGAGATTACCTCCTCCCATTGTAACTCTATAAATATGTACCTCTAACAACATAATCAATTGAGTCTTTCATATTATTTTTCTCTACCTTGTTTTTTTTTTACTTCGTCTCTTTCTTCTTAATGGAATATAAATATTCCCTCCTATTTTACTTCTTATTATATTTTTAGTCCTATTTTATCTTATAATTATAAGGGATATTTTTTGTACACAAATACAAAATCATTCATATAATCCTACTATTTATTTTCAGGATTCATATTCACATGAATAAACTTGTACGACAAGTATTTTCTTTCCTAGTAAAACTCATCTAAGAATTTCCTATTATTGAATGATACTACACCCTAAAGGTATAAATAGGCATTCAACTCCTCAAATAAAAGGGACGTTATAACACCCATAATTTCCTCCTCTTTTTTTCGTATTTATACTTTCTCTTGTAGCGTTGCCATTTTGATTTGAATAACAGAGTCGCCACTTATTATTTATTTAGGAAAACAATAAGAAAAACATTTTGAAAGATTTGGGTTCGGGGGTTAAGTTAAATGGAAAGGTCGAGGAGCACCCATTCCACCCAATCCGGAGATCGATCTTGCCAATCGAGTAATATCAATCAAATCAATAAACAAGTAAACCCTAATTAATTTCTTAATTAGGAATGTCGGGTTGTATGCTTCGAGATCACCTCCATGGATTGAAGGGACTCTAGGCTAATCCTTTTGATAGGATTACACTACTCTAAAAGCAATTAGAGGGATTGAGAAGAAGAAATTAAAAATATAGGAGTTTTCCTTGTGTTTAGGGAGTGTTTGAATTAGAACGTGGTTCTAAGGTGTCTTCTCGGTCGAGAAATGATTTGGACAGAGTTCCGCCTCGATTCTAGGCTTGTTCGTTGATCAACAAGGTTGATAAACGAATTTAGGTGTTTGTTTATGAGTGATTTATCGGAGTCTTTCAAGGAGAGAAACCAATAAATTTTTGGGGATTGACCGTCTTCTGAAATACTGAAAGTCATCAAGTATTTATAGGAGTTTTAAGAGGTAAAGGTGGATTGGGATTCCTCCCAAAGAAGGTTCCAGAACTCAGAAATCATTGGATACCCGGATTGGATAAAATTTATCAAGAAAAGAGATTGAAACTGAGAAGGAAAGTGATTCTGCACATTTTGCAGAGGGGTTATCTCGTGCGAGACACGTATGTCCCGCGCGGGACAACTAGTCAAATGACTATTTTGTCCTCTTCAGTTATTTCGTTAGTCAGTTAGGTCCAAAACTAACAAGGTTAGTTAGGAACTTAACGAAACATGACGAAACTATTATGCTTTCTTCAAAACACAAAAGAGAGACGAAGAGTTGTGTAATCATGTAATTATTGGTTCAGAATGGGGTGTCTACAGAGCCCCTCGGCGATAAGACTTATGGAAGAAGTCATGTCGTCGATAGAAAAGACATCATTCTGAATATTGGGATGATTATGTCACACGGCTGCCTATATATCTCTATTGGAGAATCAGACCAAAACGTAATTCGACTCCAAAACACGAAAAAAGCTATTTTATATATTTTGAAAGCATTTTGAAAAGCCAATTTTAAGGACAAAAGGTAAGATCTTACTGAGGAATCAAGGACTTGACCCAATTCTGATGATACCCGTTATTGATGATGCGCCGCTCGAGGTTATTGACATTGCCATTGTTGTTGAGGCCACGGACTTTGTTATCGTTGCTGCCGTTACAGACTTTTTTGTGGTTGTCGAGGTCATGAACTTGAAGTTTGATGCCGTCACAGACCTTGTTGATGTTGCCGAGGTCACGGACTTGAAGTTTGCTGCCGTCACAGACTTTGTTGATGTTGCCAAGGTCACGGACTTGAAGTTTATTGCCGTCACAAACTTTGTTGATGTTACCGAGGTCACGAACTTGAAGTTTGATGCCTTCACAGACTTTGTTGATGTTGTCGAGGTCATGGTCTTGAAGTTTGCTGCCGTCGCAGACTTTTGAAGTTGTCAGTTGAGGTGGAGGTTCTGTCGGCTCCTGTAATGCAAAGAATATATGCATGCTGGTCTTGGATGGACCCTAATGATTTTTAACTTTCTGCACCTATTAGCACATAAAGATTCCAAATAGATTTTCCAGATTTTAGTTTTTAACTGGACTCATGTGGTGGTGCCCATTTTTGTTCGTGCAAATGGCAGGTTGGTCATTGGTGGTGAGTTTGATGTATGAGTATATGGTATATGGATATGTAGGGACATTTGTATGGATTCATATTTGAGATGGGTGAACTATATGAGTGAACTTGTGTTTGACAAGTCGGGACCAGATCAAGTTTATGCAGAATCAGTTGCTAGTCAGCGAGGTTGTCTCGTGCGGGAGTACTGTATTGTTTATTCATTGTTGTAGAATTTTGATGGGTAACCTTGTGTGAAGGCATCTAGGCCTGTTGCGAATCTTCATTCTTAATTCTCCCTTGAGTCGTGTCTCTAGGAGGTGAACAACTACAAATCTGTCGATTGTCGTAATGGCTTTATGTCTAAGTCTCTTTCCTGTCTCAAGCCCCAAGTTGCTTTGAATGTGGTGGATGACTTTGTGAACAGACTTTTTGAGTCTGCTCTCTTGATTTGAAGATGATTGAAGAAGGCCCTCCTTGTTGATTTGATTTGAAGAGGGTCGAATGAGGTTTGATGAAGAAGGTTGAAGAATATGTCTCCCTTTGATTTTTCTTTTTTTTCTTTTGTGACGCATCCTAGTTTTTGCCTAGACCGCCCTTTTCGGGTTTTCAATCTAGCGGACATCTCTTTTGCGTCTTTTTTTTTTGTTTTGAAAATAGTATGTTAACTCGAAGAGAACTCAGTGGAGAAAATCTTATTGAGGAGAGAGAAATGAGATCTCAAGCTAGTTGAGGAGAGACGAACTCTATTCTTTGGAAGGTGATCCAAGAATTGACTCTTTGAATAAGTGTATTCTCTAATGATGAGAGTGAGAAGCGAAGAGAAAAGCTCGTAATGTAGATTTGATTATTTTGAAGAGTTGAAGTAGAGATTGACTGAGAGGGGAAATGTTAGAAAGCCCCAGTTTTGATGCTTGGATATTAAGAGTGTGTATGAGAGTGGCTAACAGGAAGCCTCTAGACTCAACAAAAAATGCTACTTGGCTCAAAGATCTAGAAAAGTTGTTTTACCTTTTAATGAACCGTGCATCATCTAGAAATTTCGAAATAAGTTTGAGACGAAAGCCAATAATTAGTATGACTTAAGGGTAAATATTTTCTTGATACTGAAAGTCTTCTTCACTTGATGTAAGAGGATGTTGAGTAATCTTTATTTCTTTTGTTGGTATCGCTTGACTCCTCTTCTTCTTGGGAGAGTCCTTCATTCATTTGAAGTTTCACCTTTGTTGTGGGGGTGATGAAAGCTTGAGAGTTTTTTTTTTTTTTTGTACTCTTAAAGCTTTGAATTGAGTAGCCCCACTCTTCTTGAAATGGAGGTTCACAGCAGCACCTTTGACTTTCTTCGCATGTTGACTTTTGACTTTCAGTAGGGATAATGTTTAGCCCTTAAGCCTTCTAATGATAACTTTCTTCTGAAATTCATTTAGAAGTTTCTATTTTTTGCGATGATTTAGGGAATGGAGGGTCCAATATTTTGCATGAATTAAATGATACTTATGAGGTAGAACAACCTTAGGGAAAGTGTTTAGGAAAGGAAAATGACTTTGATTAATGGAGAAATTAAAACAGACTCGATAATTTAGATGACACAAACTAGAGGAGGTGAGAAGTACTAGAAAGACATAATGACTCTTCGAGTTCATACATGGAAATTTAAAATCTAATCTACTTCTATCAAAGGAGAAAGGGAGAGGATAGTTGTAGCCCCAAAGTGGTAAGTGTAGATTTCTTCATCTTCTTCATGTATTATGAGGGAGATGATTGGTGATCACGTTGGGACGTTCTGGCCCTCCATTATCAAAGAGGTCTTGGATGATGTCCTTCAAGTGGTGGCAAGTATTGGTGTCGTGGCCGGTGAAGTTGTGGTACTTGCAGAATAGGTGATGAGCATGATTAGGATCCATATCCCTATGAGGACCACCTTCCCTTAGTTTGATCTTTTTATTCTTGACAAGAACATCGAGGAGTTCTTCTTGAGTGTTTCCTTCGAGTTTGTTATAGTGCCTCTTTTTTTTTCAGGAGGAGAAACAGCAGAATACTTTCCGATGTTGCAGCGGTTGAATGCAATGGCATTGACTGAAGCATCCTTACTTATGGTGGCTTTGTTGTAGCGGAAAGTACTTTCCTTCTTTTTGCTTTTTAGGAAGTCATCAATTCTAATTCCGAACTCATGGAGTTCATTGAAACTAGGAAAGTAATTACCGGCGAGCTTCTCTTGAAATTCATCACGGAGACATTGGAGGAAGATGTGGACTTGCTCTTTGAGAGTAGGTCTTTTGACAATTTCAGTAAGTTTGAGTCTCCATCTTCTAGCAAAGTCAGCAAAAGACTCATTTGCATGTTGTTTGGTTTGCTCAAGATCCCTCCTAGTAGGGCGGTAAGTGGAGTTGTCTTCAAACTGCCTTTGGAAGACTAAACATGCAGACGACCAATCAAGCCTTGTAGTCATAGGAAGAGACATGTACCAATCCCTTGCAGCACCCTCCAAAGTTTGAGGAAAGCATTGGGCCAAGATGGTGTTATCAACGCACATTGGAAGCATAGCCCAAGTGTAGGTTTCAACATGAGCTCAGGGACAAGTAGTGCCATTAAACTTGGCAATATTGAGGTGTGAAGGGTTGCAAGTTTCTTCTCGAGGTAGTTCTTAGTAACATGATTACCAAGTTTAGTAGTTTCATCACTGCCTTCTTTCTTGGTCTCAGCAACCTTGGAGGTATGTCTCTCATTATCGTAGGAGGATGAGGAAGAGGATGAATCAGATTCTTTCTCTTTCTTGCTTGCCTTCTTGGCTTTCCTATTCTTTTTGAGGTAGGATTCATCTTCATCGGAGGAAGATCCCTCTTTCTTCTTTTGCTTTCTTCCTTTCTTGACTTTCATATCGTGGTGTTCTTGCATGAGGGCGGCCATTTAGACATTTTGCTCATCAATTTTCTTACTTTGTTCATCCATCTTAAGCAGGGCTTGGATGAGTTCGGCCTTAGCTTCTTTGATTTCGGCCTCGGTGACAGAAGGAGAAGCAGACATTGTGTTGAGCTTTGGCGATGGACCTAGATGTGTAGCAACCGTGTTAAACCATGATCGAGTCCCAACAAGTCGGCTGAATAGGGTGTATGAAGGCTTGAAGATTTTGGCCAAAATACGAAAAGACCGAACACTTGTCTCGCACGGGACAAGTAGTCTCGCGCGAGACAAACCCACGGGAAGTCACATTCTTTCTGATTTTAATCCTAATTTTGGTCGGACGGAAAATCCGTTTTGGGGGTTTCTAACATTCGAAAATCAAACCAAAGGACCTAGGGGTCGAAGTCATCCCAAGTCATCAAGTTTTGTGCAATAATAGGGACATTTTCGAAGGGACATTTCCGAAGGAACAAATCCAAAGCGACAATTTATTAATTTTTTTTCCATGGCTTATTGCACAAAAAACGATCTTGACAAGGGATTACAAAGACTCCAAGATCAAATCGATCGGTCACGGAGTGTCCTAAAAAGTAAATCTACATGATATGTGGTTGATGCAAGGCTGGAAGGCTAGGCTCCCCGCGATATGACAATATAGGTGGATTGAATACGCAGAGTGGGATTATCCAACTTCGGAGAGACCGGCGACTAGGTGGTTACAGTCATCCGTCCTTAGAGTGGGTCCCGGGTTTATCAATGTTATGTAGTGCAATGACAGTTATATTATGATGTGCGCGTGTGTGAGAGTCAATCTAGGTGATAGAGTAAAATAGAAAGTTTTTTTTTTTTGAAAACTAATAGAAAAACAGATAATGGCCGCACCAAGTGGTTGCCTACATTTCTCCTAAATTAGGAAGACTCAGACCGTCGTAGTTCCACATAAAGAGATAGAGAAAGAGAATTAAATTAATCAATTACAAAATCCGAGTCAACCAATGACCGGTAAAAATTAAAATAATTCAATCTCACGCAAGTATATGAGTTCAAGTAATTAATAATTACTCTACCCTGCAAAATAAAGTTAGTACAAGCAAAATAAAATAATAATTTATTTTGTCTTTTCTGAATTTTTAAAACTGTTCTATAAGTTTTGTTAAGTTTTTTTTTTTTTTTTATGGTCAAACTTTGATAAAAGTCAACTGATCTAACCCTTTTTTTTTAGCAGTCAACTTTTAAAAGAAAAGTAAACCAAGCAAAAGTTCCATGTTTGGTTTTGCCGTCACATTGTCTAGCGCGGGACTACCTTGTCCCGCTGGACAAGCAGTCGGACAGTTAATTTTTTTTTTACGAAAACAGTACAGGAAAATTCGAAAAAATTCAGAAAAATCATTTTTTTTGCAGGAAATTAAAAAGATTGATAATATTCAATTGTAACACAAGTCTAACCCTCTTAATTAATTGTCCCCAACGGAGTCACTAAAACTATAGCATTAATATTTTATTGAATAATAGAGTCGCCACTTATTTTTTTATTTAGGAAAACGATAAGAAAAACCTTTTGAAAGATTTGGGTTCGGGGGTTAAGTTATGGAATGGGAAGGTCGAGGAGCACCTATTCCACCCAATCCGGAGATCGGTCTTACCAATCGAGTATTATCAATCAAATCAATAAACAAGCAAACCCTAATTAATTTCTTAATTAGGAATATCGGGTTATATGCTTCGAGATCGCCTTTATGGATTGAAGGGACTCTAGGCTAATCCTTTTGATAGGATTACACTACTCTAAAAGCAATTTGAGGGATTGAGAAGAAGAAAGTAAAAATATAGGAGTTTCCCTTGTGTTTAGGGAGTGTTTGATTTAGAATGTGGTTCTAAGGTGTCTTCTCGGTCGAGAAATGATTTGGACAGAGTTCCGCCTCGATTCTAGGCTTGTTCATTGATCAACAAGGTTGATAAACGAATTTAGGTGTTTGTTTATGAGTGATTTACTGGAGTCTTTCAAGGAGAGAAACCAGTAAATTTTTGGGGATTGACCGTCTTCTGAAATACTGAAAGTCATCAAGTATTTATAGTGGTTTTAAGAGGTAAATGTGGATTGGGATTCCACCCAAAGAAGGTTCCAGAACTCAGAAATCATTGGATACCCGGATTGGATAAGATTTATCAAGAAAAGAGGTTGAAACGGAAAAGAAAAGTGATTCTGCACATTCTGCAGAGGGATTGTCTTGCGCGAGACACGTATGTCCTCCGCGGGACAACTAGTCAAATGATTATTTTGTCCTCTTCAGTTATTCCGTTAGTTAGTTAGGTCCAAAACTAACAAGGTTAGTCAGGAACTTAACGAAACATGACGAAACTAATATGCTTTTATCAAAACACAAAAGAGAGATGAAGAATAGTGTAATCATGTAATTATTGGCTCAGAATGGGGTGTGTACATCTCTACATACAAATTTTTATTCTCACACCAGATGGTTTTGCGTGGGGCCAAACCCCCGCACCCTAACGGTGTCTGTTTTGCAGGTTGTACGTCGTCCGTCTAAGGTATCCTTCCCGCTGCCTGATCAATTGAGTTTTCTCTAATTTTAGCTCATATCAAATAACGTCAGTATTAACTTTTATAGTGAAAATTGAGAGTTCCAATCACGTTAAACACACGAGTCAGCTTATTATGCTCCATTTGTTTCACATAAAATGATTTACAGAAAAATGATTTTCTGTAAAATATTTTTCTGAATATGAAAATGTTTTTCGAAAAATGACATAAGCATGTTTTCGACTGTTTGGTAAGGTAAATGTTGTCCGAAAAATATTTTCATTTGTTTGATTAATTATAGGAAAATATTTTTTTGGTAAAAACACAATCTTAGGTGAGTTGAAAAAGATAGGGTGGAGTAGGGTGATGCAGGTGGGGTGGTAGGGTAGGGGTGGGGATTAGCAGGGGTAAGGTGGGTGGGTATGGGTAGGGTAGAGTATGGTAGTGGGGGAAATGTGAAGGGTAAAATGTTGGTAGGATAGGGTGTTGATAGGGTAGGGTGTGGGGGTGGGTAGCCAAGAGTGTAGGGGGTAGGGTGGGTAGCCAAGAGTAGGGGGAGTGAGGTTGGGTGGGGTAGTTGTTAAAAATAAAATAATTTAATTATGAGTAAAAAAGTTTGACCGTGGGAGGGGGGTTCGTGGTGGGTGGGTGGGGGATGGTGGGGGCGGTGAGATTTGTTAAAAAATAATTGCAGAGTGGGAGAGTTGTTAAAATATTAAAAAGAACCTGTTGTCAATTGGGAAGCTGTATGAAGAAGGTTTTGAAGTGACCTTTAGCTGCAGGAACTGGGTTAGTACTAAGGGGACCGAGGAGGTGACTCGAGGTAATAAAGTGGGTACATTGTATATAGCTAGCAACACCAAGGATTGTATTGCTCTTGCGGGTGATACAGATTTGTGGCACTGTTGATTGGGTCACATGAGTGAAAATGGGATGAGGGTACTCTGTTAGAAGGGAAGACTACCGGGCTTGAAGACTACGAACATGGGTATATAAGAGGACTGTGTTTTTGGAAAGCAATCGAGGAATAATTTCTCAAGGAATGGTAGGGCTTTGAGGGAAAAAAGTTGGAGTTGGTTCACACTGATTTTTGGGGGCCATTACCGGTTACATCTCTGGGTCGTGCAGCATATTACATGACCTTTATTGATGACTCCAAAAGGAAGGTCTGGGTGTATTTCTTGAAACACAAAAATGAGACATTTGAGGTGTTTAAGAAGTGGAGGGCCTTAGTGGAGACAGAGACCGGACTCAAGGTCAAAAACTTTAGGTCCGATAACGGTGGAGAGTACGAGCTCAGAGGGTTGAATGAATATTGTGCTGTGAACATTATTCGCATGGTTAAAACCCCAAGTGGGACACCACAACATAATGGGGTTACAGAGAGGATGAACAGAACATTGAATGAACGGGGCAGGGCTATGAGATTGAAGTGTGAACTTTCGAGTATGTTTTGGGCAGATACAGTTAACAGAGCGGTTTTCTAAATTAACAGGGGACCATAAGTCCTACTGGGGAACGAAATTCCAGAGGATGCGTGGAGTGGTAAGCAGATAAATATGTCTTTTCTTCGCATATTTTGTTGTGTTGCATATGTCCATGTTAATTCCACGGAGAGAACTAAATTGGATGTAAAGTCTTTGAAGTGTACATTCATTAGGTATGACAGGGATGACTTCAGGTACAGATTTTGGGATTAACATAATCGGAAATTTATTCGTAGTCGGGACATCATATTTAATGAGAAGCTTTTGTATAAAGACAGGAGAGTGCAAATGCATCTGATGGGATTAATTCGAAACCCGAAACTGTTGAGCTAGAGGATATTCCTGGCTCTGGTGGGAGCAATGAGGTTCATGTTGACCAAGATCAGGGGGTCAATGAGGATGAACCAAGTACTCCAGGACCGGTTCCGCTGTGCAAATACACAAGATTGGGTGGGTCGCCTAATAGGTATTCTCCTTCAAATTTCTATTTGTTGTTAACAGATAGTGGTGAAATGGAAAGTTATGCGGAGGCTAGTCATAGTGAAATTAGGGACAAGCAGAAAGCTGTGATAGATGATGAGATGGACTCATTGATAGCCACTGATACTTGGGAGTATTTAAAGATTCCTGAGGGGAAATGGGCATTACATAACAAGTGAGTTTACAGGATCAAGGAAGAAGCAAATGGCAACATTCGTTACAAGGCAAGGTTGGTTGTAAAGGGCTTTAAACAGAAGGATGGGATTGACTATACAAAGGTATTCACTCCTGTTATGAAGGTGACTACTATCAGAATGGTTCTGGGTTTAGTAGCTGCAAAGAACTTACTTTTGTAGCAGATATATGTAAAGACAGCCTTTCTTCATGGGGATTTGG
Source organism: Adenophora triphylla var. japonica (assembly GCA_022495995.1). Lineage (NCBI taxonomy): Eukaryota > Viridiplantae > Streptophyta > Magnoliopsida > Asterales > Campanulaceae > Adenophora > Adenophora triphylla. Next base: position 659,648 of record JAFEMH010000337.1, read on the forward strand.
AGGAGGTAATTTACATGGTACAACCAAAGGGTTACTTGTCTAAAGGTAATGAAGAGTTGGTTTGCAGATTGAATAAAAGCTTGTATGGCCCGAAATAAGCGCATCGATAGTGGTACAAGAAGTTCGATGGATTCATGCATGACATTCAGTTTGTTAGATGCGATTCGGATCATTATTGCTACTTCAAAAGGTTTGACAACGGGTACATAATCTTGCTTTTATATGTGGACGACATGTTAATAGTGGGCTCTAGTGATAGAGAGGTAAACAGATTGATAGGACAGTTGTCAGAACGCTTTGAGATGAAGGATTTGGGGAGGCCAATCAAATTTTGGGCATGCGAATTGTTTGAGAGAAACGCAGGGAAGTTTTTTTTTTCGCAGGCTGAATATGTCAAGAAGGTGTTGGGGAGATTCGACATGGAAGGAGCAAAGCCAGTAAGTACACCGTTGAGTAGTCACTTTAATCTATCTAACAAGGTCTCGCCTAGGGACAAGGAGGAGCGTGCTCAGATGGAGAAGACTACATATACTTCGGCAATGGGGAGTCTAATGTATGACATGGTGTATAAAAGGCCAGTTATTGCTCATGCGGTGGGAGTAGTCAGCCAGTTCATGGGTAATCCAGGGAAGCAACATTGGGAAGTGGTTAAATGGATACTAAGGTACAAGAGGGGTACTACTGGTATGGCCTTATGTTTCGCAGGCAAGGGTGTCGAGTTAGCGGGTTATGTGGATGCAGATTTCGAATCAAGTGATCTTGATAGCAGGAAAAGTACTACAGGTTATGTGTTCACATTGGGTGGTATGGAAATTTCCTGGGCTTCTAAGTTGCAGAAGGTCATGGCATAGTCGACTGCTAAAACAGAATATGTTGCAGTGACAATGGCAAGCAAGGAGATGGTATAGTTATAGAGTTTCTTGACTGAACTTGGGAAGGGTCAGAGTGATAATGTGCTCTACAGTGACAGTAAGAGTGCTATTCATCTTGCAAAGAATCGAGCGTTTCATTCTATGACGAAGCAAATTGAGCTAAGGTTTCATTACATCAGGTACCCCTTATAGCGGAAGATCTTAAAGCTTGAGAAGATTCAAGGATCGGAGAACTCGGCTGACATGTTGACAAAGTTTGTAAATCGTGACAAGTTGAAGTTATGCATAGCTTCTACTGGACTTGAAAACTAGGAGAGGAGGTCGGCACTGCCATGATCGATTTGAGCGGAAGAGCCACCAGGAACAAGGGAAGGAACGAATACGGGGCTTGATATGGTTGATCTCTAGGTGGGAGATTTTTGGGATAGAATATAACCAAGGTAATAGGCTGATTAATAAGGGGGAAAATATCAAAGAAGAACCAAAACGGGTTGACACGACAAGAGTGTAAGGGTTTTGGGGGTTTACAGTGACTTTGGTGTTGTTTTCTAATGGCATGGTCGTGTTTTTTAAAGAACACAGTCGTGTCACTGGAGAAGTGTTTTTTGGTTTTTTACCTAGCATGATCGTGCTTTATAATTAGCACGGTCGTGTCAAAAATCTGATTTCGAGATTTCCTTATTGCCTAGGGTTTAGGACTATTCCTGGGTGCCTATATATCCGCCCCCAAAATTGTTGTATCTTATATTTGACTTATTATAGTGCAAGATCCTGTCTTGGCAGTGCTCCAGATGTAGCCAATTAATGGGTGAACTCGATAAACAATTCTTTTGTGTTTTTTATTGATTTGATTGTGTGTTTATATTTATGTTGTTTGCGTAGATACTCGATCAGTATCATTTTGAATTGTTTAACAGAGAAACTGGGACCAAAATCCCCAACAACAAAAGAATCACTCATTCAAGTACTTTTTCTTTCCTATCCATCTGCTAAAAGTTTAATCTATATTACAATAAAGGTGAGATTTAACCGTCACACAAAGAGTGGCTCAGATTTAATCTTGCAAAAGACAAACAACGGCTGTGATGAATCTACGGATTCCCTTACTACAGTAGTTACCAGCGGTTATGACCTTTCCTCCAAAAATGATTTTTTCTCAAAATATTCCATTTTAAAAAAATATATCCCAAAATAACAATCCTTCAAAAGTATTGACCAAAATGACCCATTTTTTGAAACTCGCTACTCGGTATATCGAGTTTATAATATTTTTTTTTTCGTTTAAACTCGCTAAACCATTCAGCGAGTTTAAATTTTAATATTAAAAAAAAAATAATAATAAAATAAATTTGAACTCGCTAATTGAATTAGCGAGTTTTAAGTTTCTTTTCTTCCGTGTGAACACAACCACATTACTAATTCATTTTCTGTCTCGCTTTAAATTACAAAATAAAAATATAAAAATTAAGTTTTAATAAAGAAAACTAAAAAATAAATTTGAACTCGCTAGCGAGTTCTAAATTTCTTTTCTTCTGTGTGAACACAACCAAATTACTAATTCATTCTCCGTCTCACTTTAAATTACAAAGTAAAAATATAAAAATTATGTTTTAAAAAATAAAACTAAAAAATAAATTTTAATTAACTCGCTAATTGAATTAGCGAGTTCTAAGTTTCTTTTCTTCTGTGTGAACACAGTCAAATTACTAATTCATTCTCCGTCTCGCAATAAATTACAAAATAAAAATATAAAAATTATGTTTTAATAAAGAAAACTAAAAGAAATATTATTTTTTCCGTCTAAAATAATTACTTAAAAAATGTACTACTATAAAAAAAATTATTTCCTTCATTTCAAAAATGAATATTACTTTCGACTTCAAATGTATAACCAAAGTAATATTACATTTTTTGTCCAAAAAATTGAACATTACTTCCTTCATCTAAAAAAATAATTCTTTTTTTTTTAAATGTTCATTGAGACGAAGGAAGCAATGTTTATTTTTTTATATAGAAAGTAGTATTAATTTTGGGACGAAAGTACTATTCATTTTTGAAATGAAGGAATTTATTTTTAAAGAAATAGAATTACTTTCTATGTTAAAAAAATTGAACATTTCTTCCTTCGTCTCAATGAACATTTTAAAAAAGAATTATGTAGTATGTAGTACGTTTTGAAGTTAAATATTTTTGAACTGCTGCTCAAAAAACTTTTTATTTGTTCTATCCTTGCTACATGTTGTGCTATTAATTATTTTTCTTACATCTCACATGAATTGTGTAGTATGCAATACGGTTTGAAGTTAAATATTTGAATTTATAATGTACGTCGGTTCTACGGCTGGCATAACCCTCGATTATCTCTTTTCACAGGAACCTTTGATTGCCACTTAAGAGTATATCTAGGAATCTTCTTCAACATACGCCTGCGGAGGAGTATGAGTAGGAGAAGAAGATTAATGATATCTTCCAAAATGAAACTCATTCATTTTTTTGCAACTCTTACAGTTATATGGGATGATTTTGCATTTTTCATCTTTATGTTTCAATAAAAATTAAAATTATTGATTTAGTGACCTGTCATATTTTGTACTGCTAAATTGTTAGTGAAATATGTCATCAAGAAAAAATTGAGTTGTGCAGTATCTTTAAACTAAATGACTTACTTCGTACTATATTGTGTTAATTGATAGGGCAGTTTCTACGTGTAAAAGAGACGCTTACTACACCATTGTAGAGAGCAGGTGATTTGGAGGTGCCAGCGTTTACTCCATAGTTGTTTAGTGAGGAAAACACAAATGCATGTGTTTTAATGTGAGGCAGTGCATGCTAAATTGCTATGGATTAAGGCTATCATTTAGGAATTGAGAAAAATTAGTGTAAATAATTACTTGCTAAGTGTATTGAGAGATAGATAAGGAAGGTGGTAGTTGCTTGGTGTGAGTTTTTTTCTCCCCTAATCCTTCCGTCCCAAAATGATTTTCTCATTTTTTTTGGTTACTACAAATAAATTTTAAACAATAATTTTAGGTTGATTTATTTATACAAATGCAAATCTAAAAACTATTATTGATACACCATCAACAATACTATCAATAACAAGTTTTAGATTTTCATTTGACTAATAAATAAATTTAAAATTATTGCTCAAATTTCATTCGTAATAAGAAAAAAAAAGTGAGAAGACCATTATGGAATGGGGGAAGTGTTATTGTTCTAAAAATTTATATTTTATACAGATATGATTTGGGGCTTCTTTTTCTCACTGACTTCTCCTTTTTGGCATACTATCCCGGATCATTGACACGGATGAAAGAGTACTAGTTTCTCTAACAATAAAAGTTCAATTAGAGGGGGTTTATTATTATTCTCTTTTATATAGCAAACAAGCTTGACTTTCCGAAGTCAACGGCTATAATTAGGGTCCCATTTTGGTTGTTGAAGAGCACACTGCACCAACATAAAAAATGACCTAATAATTGCTTATGAGATTATATAAATATTGATGGCAATGCAACTACCTACTCCGTAATTAATTATGAGGCAAATTATAAAATATGGCATAAAGTTTATGGAGAGTTATCAATTTGGAATCTGATTTTTCAATTTGGCAATATGGGGCATAGGATGACATTTTTTAAAACAATCATCCATATAAAATTAATCTAATTTGACTATCACATGCAAGTAACATGTAATTTAATTGATTTTTTAATGAATTTCGTCAAAAAGCTCTTTACTAAACAAAAAAATGTCACGTTAGGCCCTAAATAGCCAATATTGAAAAATCATGTAAGAACATGGATTAATATAACATATAAATACTTAATAATATAATGATCAATATTATAATATATGGTATAAAGTATAGAACTCAACATAATATGTAGAATTCCATAATATAAGTATACCATTAAATGATGGGCATAATGGTAATATCTTATATATCAATAGGTGTAGTCCCTAAATGAAGTGCCCCTTGGATTCCTATATAAAGGCCTATCCATCAAGCCTATGAATCTACTAGTTATATTATTCTCATTCAGTCCAAACTCTTCCTAAGTAATTGAAGATTAAAGAGATTAAGGGCACTCATCATTTAGAAGATCTACTCCTCCCTAATTTGAAATCTATCTTCTTACTTCATCCTCTTTACTCAAGAACAAGACTAAGAACAAACATGGAATCACAAGGTACACGCTTCCGTCTTATTCTTCTTCTTCTTCTCTTCTTAATCTAGTAATGAGTCGGTTCATGTTTAATGGATCGTTATTGTTCCAACAATTGGTATCGTAGCCACAGTCATATACTAGATTGAGTTTGAATTTCTTATAAAGTCTTGTGCTTTAATTTGTTTTTAAATCCATGTATAATTACACTTAGTTTTGTTCTTGTACATAATACTCATTTTGTCTAAGAGTATTATGTTCATAAGTTCATTCTATTTCTGAAATTTTGGTTTTACTCAAAAAGGCTTTCAATGTAAGATTATCCCAATTTTGAACATAGCCACCATCCTTGGATGCGTTGTGAGTTTGTTCATTTGCATAGCCACGCATTTTTTTAAATGTGTTGTGAGTATGCGGATCTACTTACTTTTATTGAAAATTGCGTCACCATTAAATTAAGAATGGTAAAATCAAACTTAAGAGACATGATGGTTCAAGCAAGATTATCCCATTTGCATAGCCAACATTGTATGATGTATGGAGTGTGCAAATCTAGATCTACTTGTTTGACCATTTTAATTAAAGTACAAGATTATCCCATTGACACAACAGAGCGTTTTATGTCGCACAATCGTGTTGGATCTACTTGTATATTCATGTCTTAGTTAAGCATTAATTTTGCTTGACATTCATGTTTGTGTTAAAATTTATTTTTTTAAAAAAAAAAAAAAAAAAAAAAAAAAGCAATTGGCATTTAGTAGTAAAGCAATGGGTCAAAAGGCTTCATCAATTGGATCAATTGTACTGTACGGTGGTTTTTTAAATTGATGATTGTACTGTACGGTGGTATCAGTTGGGAAAAGGAATTGGTGACTTTTAACTTGATGACTTTTAAATTGATGGTTAAAAACCTGTTCATCAATATTGGATACTCCGTACCGTACCGTGGCTTTGTTTAATTTGATGACCTTTAATTGCTTACTCCTTGACCGTACCGTGGCTTATTATTATTTATTTATTTTTTTTTATTTTTTTTTTTTAAATGAGTATAATTGGTGACTTTTCGTTGCCCAAAAAAAAAAAAAAAAAAAAAAAAAAAAAAAAAAAAAAAATTTGATAATTTATTAATAAATTATAATGTCTGGACACCCGCCGCGCTTATTTGGTTCTTGGAGTTATTAAACTTTAAGAATGGACGGGTAGAACAAAAGGATATTATCTTTTATTAATAAATTTCGCCTATTTCTATACCATTTAAAAATTTCAGAAATTACCTTAAGGCCTTTTGTTTTCGATTAATTATATCCTTAACATTTTTGGACAAAATTAACATGATTGTTTCCCAAAGGAGACCTTGTTGATTAAATTCAAACTTGTTAAAAGATGAATGTAAATATTGATATGTGATAACATGCTTGTTTCCCAAAGGAGACCTTGTTGTTGACTAAGTATTTACATTCATGGGGTAATAATTGAACTAAACGTTTGGTCATTTTAAATGCTGTGAACCATCCCAAAGGAAGGCGGGTGTTTAAAATGAATTGTTTATATTCTTTATTACCGGGAAACAAGTACCTTAAACTTTAGGACATTTTCTATACTTGAACCGGCCCAAAGGAAGGCAAGTATTTAAAGTGTATTGTTTAAGCTATTTGTTTACCCTAAGATAAATCAAATTATGAGTCAATTCGCAATCCAAAGATTAGTGTTGATGTCATATTGATTATCTTTTATTATGATGGAATTCATTTTGATATAATTAATCATTGTGTAGTTTCTTATACATGTTTTGTTTCATTCTTTTGTTCTCTTCATTCGCATTTGATTAATGCTTCATCCGTAACTACTGCTATAAATGATGCACCTTTGCTTACTGGGACTAAACTTAAAACTTGGAAAAATAATATAACGATGATCTTAGGCAATATGGACATCGATCACGCATTTGGGGAATCAAGTCCCGCTGCTCTCACTAAAGGAAATACCGTTATAGAACGGAAAAATGTTGAGCAATGGGAACGGTCCAACCGCGTGAGTCTAATGATCATGGAAAATGCAGTTTCAGAGACATTTTTGGACAATGTCTCAAATCGAAAATGCTGAATTTTTTCTTGAATTCTTGTGGAAACTTGTTTCCATTCGGTACAAGGGTGACGAAAATCTTCTGAATACATTATTGAATTATTTCATCCGTCGATCAAACTAAAGGCACTTAAGTTAGAGATTTCAAGATTTGCTCGTGCACTTAGTTTTGATCTATCTTCCTCCTCAATTTGGTCCTTTTGAAGTGACCTATAAATGTCAAAAGAAAAAGTGGAATATTAATGGATTACTTTCACATATGACATTAGAGGAAGATAGGATGAAATATCTCAAATTAGAAAGTACTCACTCAAAGATTTACTTCTTCTCATGGGATTAAGAGAAGAGGGAAGGAAATTGCGGTCGCAAGTAAGAAGCATAAGGGATCATTTAAAGATCATAAAGTCAAGAAATGCTTCTTTTGCAAGGACCTTACTCGCATGAAGAATGACTACCATAAGTATCGCGAATGGCGAATTCGTAATGGTATGTCATTTGGTCTTGTTTGTACTAAGGCAAATTTGGTTTCAATTCCTTAATATAAATAGTGGTTGTATTTGGTGCGACAACTCACATTAGTTCATGTATGCGGGGTTGCTGAATTACCGAATCCCAGTGAAGATGAGAAATACATCTATATGGAAGCTGGAAATCCGGTTGAAGTTATAGGCATAGGGACTTTTAGATTATTGATAAGTACTGGCTATTATTTTGTATTAAATAATACATTCATTATACCATCTTTTTTATGGAATTTAATATCTATCACAATTTTGACAAGGAAGGTTACTCTTGTTCTTTGGTAATAATAAATGTGATCTTTATTTTAAATTCCAAACTTATCGGTACTAGTACTTTGTCATATATCGATAATCTTAATTTACTTGACACAAACTCAAGAAAATGAATGGGTCCCATAATAATGAAACCAAAACTAAAGGCACTAAGCAAAAATTATCAAGTGAAAATTCTTGTATTCTATGGCATAGGCGTTTGGGTCATATCTCCAAAAGGAGAATTGACAAGCTTGTGTCCGAGGAAATATTACATAAGCTTGATACTCCGGAAAATAACTTTTGTATTGAATGCCTTAAGGGAAAATTTACAAATAGTACAAACAAAAATGAATCCTTGAGAGATACAAAAGTCTTAGAACTAATTCATACGGACATATGTGGACCGTTCCCTACCCCTTCATGGAACGGACAAACATATTTTATTACGTTCATGGATGATTACTCTCGTTATGGATACATTATTTTCTTCATGTAAAGTTTCAATCATTGGACGTTTTCAAGTCTTTTAAGGCATAAGAAAGACTATTAAGAACGTTAAATCCGATCATAGTAGTGAAAACTACGGACGGTATAACGTATTGGGTGAATAACGTCCGGGTCCTTTATACTCGCTATTTTTTGAAGAGTGTAGGATTGTCCCTCACTAGACCATGCCGGGCAAACCTAGCATAGTATATTGGAGAGACATAATAGAATCCTTAAGAATATGGTAAGAAGTATGTTTTCTTGTACTTCTTTACCTCACTCATTATGGGCGAAGCATTAAAAACCGCAGCTTATATTCTCAATAGAGCACCTTCAAAAGCTACCGACAAAACCCCTTATGAGTTATGGACGAATAAGAAACCGTCCTTAAATCATCTTCATTTATGGGGGTGTCCACAGATGCTAGACCTTATAAGGTCTAATGAGGGCAACCGAACCTAAATACTGTTAGTAGCTATTTTGTAGGGTATGCCGAGAGATCTAGGGGATAAAAATTTTATGACCCGAAAACTAGAACATTTTTCGAGACTGACAATGTTAGGTTCCTTGAGGATGTTGAATTTAGTGGGAGAAATAGTAATGATTTTGAATTTGAAGAGTTAGAGGAACCACTCTTTGTTCCTCAAACTTTAGTTCATGTTGAAAATCAAGTAATTGTACCTGAAATTCAACAAAGAACATACAATTCAAAATAATATAGAGACTCCCGTAAATAACAGACAACATGAAAATGTTGGACATAATGAAATTCAACAACCTCAAAATGAGGATGAACCGGTGCCCTTAAGAAGATCTACTAGAGAAAGAAGAAATGTTATTCCGGATATTTATGATATGTATCTTGCGGAGAATGAGGACACCTTAAGTTTAGTGGAAGATGATCTAATCACCTTCCATGAAGCCATTAATAGTCCTAATTCTCATAAGTGGATCAATGCCATTAATGAGGAGTAAAATCAATGAAAGACGATGACATTTGAGATCTTGTCCCATTACCTGAAGGTGTAAAACCTATTGGTTATAAATTGATATTTAAAACCAAAAGGGATTAGCAAGGTAATATGGAAAGATATAAGGCACGTCTTGTTACTAAATGATTTACTCAAAAGGAAGGCATTGATTATAAAGAAATATTTTTTTCCGGAATCTTCTAAAACCTCTTTTATGATCATTATGGCATTAGTGACACATTATGATCTTGAGCTTCATCAAATGGATGTTAAGATAGCTTTTCTCAATGGCAACATTGAGGAAACTATCTATATGAAGAAACCGTAAATGGTGACTAATTCGGATCAAACTAGTCAACTAGTTTGTAAACTTAAGAAATCCATTTATGGGCTCAAGCAAGCATCATCTCGTCAATGGTACTTAAAATTTAACCAAGTTATTCTTTCATTTGGCTTTGAAATGAATCTTGGTAAAAATTGTGTGTACCATAAGTTCAGTAGGAGTAGATTTATTATTTTTGGTCTTATATGTGGATGACATTTTACTTGCTAGTAATGATAAGGACCTTCTTAAGGAAACCAAGAAATTTCTCTCAAACAAATTTGAGATGAAAGATCTTGGAGAAGCTTCTTTTGTAATAGGAATCCAAATACATCGTGATCGCTCACGAGGTATGTTAGGATTATCACAAAAGAGTTATATAGAGAAGGTATTACAAAGGTTTAGCATGGAAAATTGTAAACCACATGACACCCCGGTCTCTAAGGGAGATAAGTTCAGTTTAAATCAATGTCCTAAAATTAATTTTGAATCCAAGTATATGGAAAATATCCCTTATGCACCGGCAGTAGGAAGCTTAATGTATGCGCAAGTCCGTACTGCATGCACCTTGTATTTATTATTGGGATGCTTGGTCAATACCAAAGCAATTCGGAAAGAAGAACATTAAGTCGCATCCAAAAGAATGATGAAGTACCTATAAAACATTAAACTACATGCTTATGTATATAAAATCGAATCATTTTGAGATCATTAAGTATTTCGATTATGTTTTAGTGGATGCAAAGATGTCGAAAGACATCATATGGTTATGTCTCTTGTTGAAGAGAAATAAGTATAAAATGAACAAATAGATATACAACTTGTAGGATCAAACTCCATGTTATTGGATCCATTTTGTAAAGCGTAATCTCTTTTGATGTTTCACGAGCATACTGCTCATATGGGTGAAACAATTTTGATAATGCTTAAATCAGTGGGAGTTTGTGTTGTTTTCTATTTCTTTGTGTTGTTTTTATTTATATTGATCTCATTTGGTTAAGTAGGACTAGTTGGAGAATATATATATGCGTTCTTCATATATATTCATTAATATTCCATGCTACATATCTATACTTAATCTATGTCATTTAGTTGGATATATATATGTGATTAATGTGGGTTTAGTTGCGAATCAATTACAACGACTGCCCCTTTAGTCCTTATACTTATATGACTAATGGACGGGATTGGTTTCGAATGATAACAAAGTGCACATAAGGGTTGTCATTTGTGTTATAAATATGATTGAAGAAAATTTATTAAGTGAAGGTATATGTTATAATAATCCAAGTGGGAGATTGTAAGAACATGGATTAATATAACATATAAATACTTAATAATATAATGATCAATATTATAATATATGGTATAAAGTATAGAACTCAACATAATATGTAGAATTCCATAATATAAGTATACCATTAAATGATGGGCATAATGGTAATATCTTATATATCAATAGGTGTAGTCCCTAAATGAAGTGCCCCTTGGATTCCTATATAAAGGCCTATCCATCAAGCCTATGAATCTACTAGTTATATTATTCTCATTCAGTCCAAACTCTTCCTAAGTAATTGAAGATTAAAGAGATTAAGGGCACTCATCATTTAGAAGATCTACTCCTCCCTAATTTGAAATCTATCTTCTTACTTCATCCTCTTTACTCAAGAACAAGACTAAGAACAAACATGGAATCACAAGGTACACGCTTCCGTCTTATTCTTCTTCTTCTTCTCTTCTTAATCTAGTAATGAGTCGGTTCATGTTTAATGGATCGTTATTGTTCCAACAAATCAAGCCTCAAATTAGTGCCTCTCCGTTGACTTTAAGCCCTATTTCTAATTTGTCCGTAATTATGTTGATGTGCTAAATCAAGCGCTTATTTTATACAACAAACTGCATCGTATTTTTGTGTGACAAAAAAAAAATGAGTATTAATGTTGTAGAAAGTGAATTTTCAATCAATAGAGTTGGCAATGTGCATGAGTTTTGTGTTGTTTAGTGGCAGGAAGGTTTGATTTTCAAATCGTTCATTTTGATCTGAATGATTCAAAGTATCTAATATCGATAAAAAAAAAAATCTACAAGTGAAATGTGAAAACTAAATCTATAATCTAGCATTGCCACAATCAATTTCTTAACAATCACTAACTTCTAACTATCAAACTATCATTTTATTGATTGTATTGATCGAGGTAATTCATACGCCAAACTCTTTTTTTTTTTTACTAAAATTAATCAATTTTGACAAGTTGAAAGTATCTTTGATTCTTATGACAAGTTTTGCATGGTACAACATGCAAAAATAAAGAGCGACATAGTGGACAAGTGAACTGATTCCGGTCAATCCACTTATCAATGCATCTGCTATGGAACACGTGCCCACATCGACCAAGTTGACTCACCATATCATCGCCCTCAAACTCCACCAAGCAAACCGAGCAGGCATCATCAAATGATGATTTGCACCCATGGTTCAGAACATCCTCAAATTTAGTAATCGAAATATCAATCAAACAAGTCTCTTATTGACCATGGAAATATTCGCACCATTTAAACGAGCGCGAATAATCACAAACAAGAGTGCTGAGAATATATAGCGTGTTTGATTTGAAGGAATGGGATCCAAATACATGTGTAGAAGATTATGGTAAAAGTTGACACACCAAAATTATCATAAACTAGGCTGATCATTCTGATAGCATAAAAGTGGAAGTGTGGAAATTGGAAAAAAAAAAAATTGTTTTTGTGAATTGTAGTTGAAATTGAGTCGTGAGATATATAGAAACAAAGGCAGGGGAAGCCTTTATATATACTTCCTCCCCCAACCTAAGTGCACAATTTTCATTTTGGGCGTTTCAAGTCTATGTGCACATTTTCTAAAATGGAAAGTAATCTTTACTGTTCCTTCTACTCATTTTCTCTCCTACATTATTTTAATACTCACAACACCATTATAATTTACTATTTCCTCCACTCATTCTCTCCCCTATTTTATTTTCACACTCACAACACTTTCAATATAATACTTCCTCCTTAATTTACATGAAAAGTTAAAGTATGCACTTAGATTGAAAATGAAGGAAATATACAAAAGGGCTAGCAAAGTCAAGAAGTGGGTTTTTCTTAATATTAACTTAATTGATTGACTTTTAAATGCAAAGTCAAGAACTAGTTAATCAATTTTCTTGATAACTTCTGATCAAGTCAACTACTTTTTTAATAATATTTAAACATTAAGCAAATGGCCCATGTGATAAGATCTACAGAAGATACGGGTTGTATTTACTCCCTCCGTCCCAATAAGTGCTTCACCCTTTTGGGTGGGCACGCAAATTATGAAAATAGGAGGAAAAAAAAAATGTTGTGAGTGTAATTTGAAAATAGGAGAGAGAATTAGTGGAGGGAATAGTAAATTATAATGGTGTTGTGAGTATTAAAATAATGTAGGAGAGAGAATGAGTGGAGGAAATAGTAAAGATTTTTTGCCAAAAAAGAAAAGGTGAAGCTTCTATCGGGACGCCCTTTTGGATAATTAGTGAAGCTTTTATTAGGACGGAGGGAGTATACTTTCTCCGTCCCGAAATCATCTTCCAAACTTTTTTATATAATGTATTTTAATTAATAAATTTAAATTAATTTAATTATTCTAATAAAATTTAAAACATTTTAATTATACACTATTATAAATATTATTAAAATATTTTTAAATTTTTATTAAAATTAAAATAATTAAATTAGATTAAATTAAAATTATTATTCAAAATATCTTTAAATTGACAATAAAACGATAAAAAATTAGAAAAATCAATTCAAAACGAATTAATTTCCCCATTCCAAAAATTTATAATACTTGTTTATTAATAGTTATTAATAAGACATACTCCCTCCATCTCATTCAAAAAGATATAAATTTTCATTTTGAATATCTCATTTAAAAAGACACTTTAAAAATGAAAATTTTTAATACTTCTTTTATTTATGGAACCTATTTGTCATATTTACAATAACACTCCACTAACTATTATTTATCCCACTTTCTATCCAATCTCACTTTCATACTCATAACACTTACTCCCTTCGTTTCATCCGAAAAGACACAAATTTTCATTTTGAGTATTCTATTTTAAAAGGCACACTCTCAAAATGAAAATTTTTTAATATTTTTTTATTCGTGAGAACCATTTGTCATACTCAAAATAACTATCCACTAACTATTCTCTATCTCACTTTCTCTCTCCTACATCACTTTTCATACTTACAACGCTTACTCCACTATACATTTTTCTTAATTTACGTGCAAAACCAACTTTGTGTCTTTTCGAATGGGACGGAGGGAGTACTTACTCCCTCAGTCTCATTACAAGCTAAACACTTACTTTTTGCACGAGAATTAAGAAAAATATTAGTGCTTAGGTGTTGTGAGTATGAAAAAGTGATGTAGGAAAGAGAAAGTGGGGCAGAAAATATTAATTGAATTGTTGTTGTAAGTATGACATGTAGGTCATATTAATACAAAAGTAATAAAATATTTATATTTTAAAAAGTGTGTAGTTTGTAGTTATACGTTTAATGAGAAAAGTGTGTAATTTATAAAAAGAGTGAAATTTAATAAAAAAAATGTGTAGTTTATAGTGAAAGCGAAAGAGTATACACTTTTGTTCATTCACGTGCAAAGATCAATTTTGTGTCTCTTTTTCGTGTGAGATTTTTTTCGTATGGGATGAAGGGATTACTTCCACTTATTATTTATACTCCACTTCCTCTCTACTATCCACTAATAACAACTATTTTTAACAAAAAACTTATAAAAAATGCGTTTTTTCTAATTTTATGAAAAAACGTGTTTTCTTCAACGGCCCATTCTCTTTCTTTCACTATACGTGCTCTCTCTCTAGCCGTTAACGTAATAACAGAGCCCCTCCCAATCGTCTTCTTCACCTCTAAAATCGTTCTTCACCGGCGACCAAGGCCTCCCTCTACCTCAATTTGTGTTGTACCCCTACGCCAACAAGCCGTCGACCTCCTTCAATACCTCGCAACAACACTACATCGCTTTAAGTTTCTCCAATTCCGGCCAGATTTGTTTCAAATTCGACGAGCTCCATTATTTTCGATCGTCAACTCCATAAATCCCGCGGATTGAGTTCGCATTCCGCCACCGTGACCTTCAACACGGTGTCCCAATTTCTCAATCACCACCACCGCCCTCCATCAATTGCGTCGTCCCAATTTCCTCAATCACCACCACCACCGCTTCCTCAATCGCCCGTGACCTTCAACACCGACCTCTTCCCCGTGCTAACGATTAGAGAGAAGGTTCTCTCATTTGCGTTTAGAGATTTGCGTTTAGGAGAGAGAGATTGATTTTGCGTTAAATGAGAGAGAGAGTTTGATTTGCCGTGTTATTTTCGTGCCAGTTGTTGGGATTTTATGTGCCGCTTTAGTGTAAATTAATGCCAGCTTTATAAGTATTTGAGTACCAGCTTGAGAATTTGATGCATTGGTGGACCTGGGTAATTAGATGCCACAGATGTGTTTTGGAGTGCCGCCCATGTATTTTGAAGTGCCGGTTAGTGTATAATAGAGTGCCGTAAGCTGTAACCGAGTGTTAATGTATTTTTTGAATGCCGCTTCTTGTAATTTTGAATGCCGCCATGTTTTTTTGAATGCCGCTCATGTTTTTTTGAATATCGCAAAAATAATTATCGTTGTTTTTGAAAGTGCCAAGATATATGCATTTTGAGCGCCAGAAATGTGTTTTCAAACGTCACCCATGTATTTTTGAATGCCTTGCTTGTATTTTTGAGAGCCAAAGAAAATATTAGTGTAACAAAGTGTCGTGTTAGTGTAACGAGAGTGCCAAGTGTGAAGAGTGTCGATGCCATGTATTTAAAAGTGCCCGTGTAAAAAGTGTCATTTTCGGCTTAACAAAGTGCCAGTACGTTTACACGCACTTTATTAAACTGGCATCGACACTTTTTCGCTGCATTTTGTTACATATGCACTCGCAAATGTTTGTCACACCTGCCAGCTTTGTTAAATTGCACATTGGCATAAACGGGGGAACCATTAATTACGAAAATGCCACCGTTTATTTTGAACATGGTTGCCAGTAATTACAAAATTGCCACCGTTTATTTTGAAAACACGTTTTTCCTTATCTTAAGAAAAAACTAGTTTTTTATAAGACCAACTCCTATTTTTATAATATTTTTTCTTAATTACCTTTAAAGCAAATAAATACTCCGTATTTTGTTACGATACCGAGAGTATACATTTTCGTCAGCCTCGTTCAGAGAGTGGACTTAATAGAGCCTGGAGATGTGCCGTAAGTTATGGCTTAGGACGGCGCCACCCATTCTTGGGTCGCGTCTTAGGTGCTGTTTATGTACTAACCAAAGTATCTTTCTGGTGGGCAAAAAAATAAGTCCAAAATGAAGAGGAATCAAGAAATTAACTTATTTTTATAAAGAAACTAGTGCATGGGTGGCGGCGCCGTCCCAAACCTCCGCACATTCATTGTTTATCCCGGTTATCCGCCGGATGTACATGCCTCCCAATCTCATAACTTAGTTGTTATGGATAATATATTATCCGACCCATAATAATAAATGATCGAAATTGAATACAAGAATATGAATATGAAAAATAAAATAAAATAAAATAAAATAAAATAAAATATGAGATAGAAATTGATTTAGAAAATAATTTATATTACAATAGGGAATGAAGATAACCGCCAAGATAAAGAGTGATTCAGATTAAATTTCAAAAATTGAATCCGACAGCTGAAAATTAACCAAAATAACAAATCGTTCCAATTACCTATTGCAGTTATATGATCTCAGCCTCTCAATTTGTTCTAACGGCCTAAAACCTTCCCCTCGACCAACCGTTTATATCGTCCTCTTCTTCTCTCAACGTGTGTTAACTTTCCACTTTAAAAACATAAAAATCAATTCAGTTCCTCATTGTTAGAATTACCTTTAGTTAATCTACTCCACCCAAATATGCCGCCCCATCTTACTATTAAGGATGAAGCTCCTGAAGTCACTAAAGGGAACCAAACCATGGAGGAAGTCACTGGCCTTGAGGCGCCCGCCCGCGCAAGCCGGGCGCCCGCCTCAAGGGATTCCCGATGCGGCCAAAGCCGGCAAACCAGCGTCCGCCTCGCCTAGGCCCACGCGGCCGTGAAATTGCCCGGATCGAGAGGCACGCAACCGCGCCCGACATCCGGCATTTCGCTTTTTGTGCGTGTGAGAGGTTTCTCGCCGTGTTTTTGCTTGTAGAGTTGCCACGCCGTTTGATTAAGCCCAAAATATTGAGAAAGGCATCGCTTAAAAATAAACTGTTTTTGTGTGATGAGATTTTTGAGTTCGGAGGTCAGGTTAGTCCTCGGGAAGAGAATATTAGAATATTAGAGCTCACTTGAGTAGCCTCATAAAAATGAGTCTTTCGGTACCCCTTCTTTCTTTCTTTAACTGTTGTGTGTGTGTATGTGCTTTTAAAAATGCATGCGGTATCGCATATCTACATTGTACACTACGTATTGAAATGTATTGAAATAGTAATGGAAGGAAGCCTTACCAATGTTGGTTCGTGTCTGTCTTCCACTGAGAAATAGTGTTTGAGGATGGAATAGTGTTTCGGGATGGACCGGGATTGCTTCGGGGTGTGCCGATTGTCTGCAGACAGAGCTTCGACGTGCCTCAGGATTGTCAGGTGTGCACTCGGGAAGAGGTTCGGTGTGCCTCGGGATTGTCAGGTGTGCACTCGGGCAGAGGTTCGCCGTGCGTCGGGATCGTCGGTTGGATTCGAGTAGAGGTTCGGCGTGCGTCAGGATCGTCGGTTGGATTCAGCCAGAGGTTCGGCGTGCGTCCGAATTGCCGGTTTGGCTCGGAAAGGGACGAGACGCCTCGGGAAAGATCAGGCAAGGCTTCGGAGTACCACGAAGGGCCTCAGAATACCTCGAGAGTGCCACGGGGCAGCGCGGGAGCATCTCGGAAGCGCTCGAAAGGGCTTCGGAGTACCACAAGGGAGCTCGAAAGGCCTCAAAAGGAACCGAAAGGGACCAGGAGTGCCTCGGAGGACTTAGAGGGGGAGCCAGAAGGCTTAGGGGGAGAGGAGAAGAGGATGGTATGTGAAATGAGGGAGGGGGAGCCCTCTATTTATAATGTAGGAAAAA
This sequence comes from Adenophora triphylla var. japonica, assembly GCA_022495995.1. Classification (NCBI taxonomy): domain Eukaryota; kingdom Viridiplantae; phylum Streptophyta; class Magnoliopsida; order Asterales; family Campanulaceae; genus Adenophora; species Adenophora triphylla. The sequence continues at coordinate 677,514 of JAFEMH010000337.1, forward strand.
TTGCAAGAAGGTCTGTACGGACATTTGTGCAAAACTAAAGTTTTAGTTTTCCCAGATTTGAGAAAATAATGTGAACTTTAAGAGGATTCAGTAATTATGATGTCTGGTAGCAAAGAGGTCCGTACGGACCTTTTAGCATGCAAAGAGGTCCGCACGGACCTTCTATGCTTTTCCCATTTTTGCATAATTTTCAAAAAGTTATTTTGTGTTTTTTTGTCCCAGAAAGGTCCTCCCTTGGTTTGGTTGGTGATTTTTTGGGCCTTTGAGGGTTTTTGAGGGTTCCGGGTGTTCGAGACTACGTTTGAGTGAGTCTGCGGTGTTTCTCGGGTGTCCAGAAGAGGGTGATCCAGATTGGGGTACTTACAGAAGCCCCTCGACGACGTCACTTACGGAGGAAGTGGGGTCGTCGATAAGATAAGGGTCCTGATCTGGATCGCGTGCTGAGAGAGAAGGTGACCGTGTAGGCCGGCCGTGAGGACGTGGCAAGTCTCCCGTCAGGTGACCGTTAGGCCGGCTTGGCCGGACCCCGTAATAGGATTCCTACGTATCCCTAGCTGGGAATCAAGCCCGGGTCGTAGTTCGGGCGCGGGACGCGAATGTGTCGGTGTCCCGTGGTGACCGTTTAGGTCGATGAGGACGTGGTGGCGTCCCGTGTGGACCGTATAGGTCGGTTCTGAGGACGTGGTGGCATCTTGTGTGACCGTATAGGTCGGTTGGATGGACCATGTGATAGGATTCCTACGTATCCCTAGCGGAAATCAAGCCTAATCGTAGTTCCGACTTCGTGAAATTGTGAGTGTATGCGGGCGTGGTGGTGCCCTGAAGTGTCGTGTGACCGCTTGAGGTCGACTGTGAGGACGTGATGGTGTCCTGAAATGGAAATTTTACGATTTTCCGAACCGGGTGGTTTAAAGCCTTCCGGGTTGGAGATAATGATTTGGGAGGTTTATACGGTCTTCCGAACCGAGTGGTTTAGAACCTTCCGGGCTGCGGATAGTGATTCGACTGATTTATGCGGTCTCCCGAACCGAGTGATTTAAAGCCTTTCGGGCTCCTGATATTTATTTGGGAGGTTTATACGGTCTTCCGGATCAAGTGGTTTAGAGCCTTTCGGGCTGCGGATATTGATTTGGCTGATTTATGCGGTCTCCCGAACCGAGTGATTTAAAGACTTTCGGGCTGCGGATATTGATTTGGGACATGTTATGCCCTGTGACATGTGGTTGTGTCGTGCGTGAGGATGTGTTGTGTCCTCTGACTGTGTTAGTGTCGTGCGTGGGGATGTGTTGTGTCCTCTACCGTGCTCAGACGCGCATGTGGATGTTTTGTGTCCTCTGGCTGTGTTTGTGTCGTGCGTGGGGATGTGTTGTGTCCTCTGGCTGTGTTTGTGTCGTGCGTGGGGATGTGTTGTGTCCTCAGGCTGTGTTTGTGTCGTGCGTGGGGATGTGTTGTGTCCTCCGGGCCGCGTTTGTGGCGTGCGTGGGACGCTGTTGTGTCCTCCCTGGGTGTTTTTGCATGCGTGGGGACGTGTCAGGTCCTCGGCCGCGTTTGTGGGAGGCGTGATTGCCTCAGGTGCTTTGATTGTGAGAGGCGTGATTGCCTCGTGTTCCGTCCGCCGGGAAAAGGTTTGGACTTACGATGGCTAACGCCGCAGTTGCCCTGGTTGGGACGCGCAGTCTCGTATGGGCTTTGTCCGCTGCGAAGGTGATTTCGGGCTTACTTTGATGGCCGGTGTTTGGTTCACCGTTTTGTGTTTTGGGGGCGTTTTGGGCCTTGGGATTTGTGGTTGGAGGCGTTTGCGCCATTTGTTTTACCGTTTAGTGGGCGAGGTTCGGGCCACGATGACTACGGGGTTGGTTTTGTTGGGTTAAGGACCAAACTGCATTGAATCTGCTGAAATAGGCCTTTGGACAGCCAGGGGCAAAGATTATAAGGGCAAAGGGGTAATTTGGCCATATAATGCAAAGAGGTCCATACGGACCTTCTTTGTGTGCAAAGAGGTCCGTACGGATCTCGATGAAATTTTGATTTCCCAGGCGTTTGACCGGCTTCAGCAACGAGGCAACCCCATCTTCTTCCTTTTCCAGTTCGTGAAAACCAGAGAGAGGGAGAGAAAACCTTGGTTTTGATCAATAATTCCTAAGTAAATCCTCCGCATTTTGCTTGAATTGCTTGTTATGGCGGAAAGAGCGAGAAGAGGCCGTCGTCAATGGGGTCAAGGGGCCATTGAGCAAAGGGTGGACCTTCAAAGGAATTGCACTTATTTTGTGTCTTTGTCGAGGAATCCGGATGTGTTGTATCCAGATCCGGAGGTGCACAACATGCGAGATAGGATCGCCGGGGAGGTAAGAAATCAATTTTGTCTTGATTCTTGCTCGAATTATTGTATGCTAGAACTAGGTTTTAATTCTTCGCATATTTGGGGCTTTTTGTTATAGCCATGTTTTTTTGTGAAATTCGCGATGAATTGTTGAAATTGGGCATGTAAGAATTGTGGGTATGTGATTTTTGTGCAAAAATGTGAAGATTAGCTCTTATTTGTAAAAAAATAAAGTGCCTCTCTTTGAAATGCATGCTTTGGTGTTTTGTACCCTATGCTATTTCTATTGTATGTACATTGTGAAAAAGTCGTCGTGTAGGGACGGACTTTGTAAAAAAAAAGGAGTGTGACATGTGCTGTGTTTTGTGACGGGTTTTGTCTTGAAAGTGTGTGCCGTGTAGGGACATACTTTTTGAGAATGTGTCATGTAGTGTGTACCGTGTTTTTGTGACGGACTCTGTGGGGAGTTTATGTGCAATGTGCGCCGTGTTTTGTGATGGGTTTTTTGAAAATGTGTCGTGTAGGGCTCAATCCCTCTGTTGAGAAAATTTGTACAAAGGTGTGCCTTGCTTGTGATCAAGTTACATGTGGAAAATTATGTGCAATGTGCCGTGTTTTGTGACGGGTTTTTTTTTTTTTTTTTTGCCGTGTTGGGACGGACCTTTTTTTTATGCTTTCGTTTCCTTTTGGTATTTGGCATTAATTATCATGGATCGACATACCTTTGCTGTGTTTACTGCAGGACTGAGGGCCTTTGTCCGGAGAGGCCAAGAAGATGAAGTCTCGGGTCGCTCGAGGTTGTAGTTGAGCCGCGGGCAAAGACTCGCCTGGATATTTCCAGGGAGGGTAGGTCGAGTCCTAAGAGGCTGGTCTTTGCTTCTGGTTTGGGCGCGTTCGTGGAGAACCTGGCCGGGATAGCAGAGACGAGGAAGAACAAGAGCATCTTCCTGGCCTTGTTCGAGTATTGGTGGGACACCACGCATACCTTCCATCTGAGCTGGGGAGAGGTGACGGTGACTCCCACCGACTTTGCGGCGATTACCGGGCTTTCCTTCAAAGGAGGGCCGGTGAGGTAGCGAGACAGGATGTCTGATGGGACGTTGGCTGAGCTGCTGGGCTTCATGCCTTCTCCTCGTAGGGGCCTGGGCATGTTATATGGCGATGTGGAGGCGCAGATTACGGCCAAAATCGGGGCCTATCGCCGGGGTACCGGCTTGGTAACTACTGAGCAGCTGGCGCACTCTTTCTTGTGGTTTGCTCTGTCCGAGACTTTGTTCTCGAATCACGCTACCTCAGCTCCTTTTCCTCTACTGGAGAGCTTGGTGGATTTGGAGAGGGTTGGTGAGATAGCTTGGGGCGAGGCGGGCTTGGCCGAGCTCTATTTTTCCTTGGACCGGTTTAGCCGAGGCGTGGCCAGGTCTCTGGGATGCTTCGATTTTGCTTTGGAGGTATGAGTTTATTGCTGTTTTTGATTTAGCAGTTTGTCATTTCTCCGTCTTTTTTTGCCCTGAGCTTTATCTGCTTTTGTTGCAGGTGTGGTTTTATGAGATCTTTCGGTGCTTTCCATGGGATCGGGATGCTGAGGCCATGGAGGCCTATCCTGCTATGCTGGGCTGGGCCCGTCAGTTGAGGAGGAGGACGATGAACTGGGGGAAGCTCACCATCGCCTATCGGGATGTGCAGGAGTTCCTGGAGAAGGATAGCTCGGCGGAGTTTGAACTGTATCCCTGGGCTCGGTATGGCGGCGACGAGCTTGAGGGTGGTCCCATGGTGATGCAGCAGAGGAAGATGCTGCGGGGCCTAACTTGTGATGTTATGTACCTGGGGGAGAGGGTCTTCGGCGATGGCCCAAAGTGTGCCCCTATGGCTCTGAGGGATCCGCCTTTTGGGATGATGCATCCCCGCGACATGGATGTGTTAGAGTACGACAGGTACTTGGGCGGCGTGAGAGCCGATGAGTTTATTTTGTATGAGGAGTACGGGGCCTTTGTCAGGAGGAAGCTGAGGACGCCACTGTGTGTCGGCGAGAGAGAGGCGGATGGTCCACCACGTCCCCGCATGTTCCGGCTCGGACCGGACTTCACATATGTACGGGGCGATTCGTCGAGGCGGAGGGTGCCTGCACTCCGTCCCCGAGCAGTGCCCCGCCGCCTATCGGGTTGATCCGGATGCGCCGGTGAGTGTGCTTACTCTTTTCCATCTTGGCATCTTTTCTGTATTTTTCTCTTTTGCTGAGTATGACTGTATCTCTTTTGCTGAGCGTTTCTTTGGCTGTTTGCTTGTGCAGGTCTCGGGGAGATCCTTTGACACGTTGACCTGCCGTTATGTGGCGTTGAGGTCTTTTGTGAAGAAGATGGCGGGGAAGCTGTCTTGCCAGTCTTCGCGACATGTGCCGGTGTACGAGCCGATGCCTTCGAGGCATTCGGTGGATGTTCCTCCATCGAGAGCTGAGCCAGGGCCACAGCCGGAGGGACCCGTTCGGGGGTGGCATAGTATGGATGCAGGGACGTCTTCGGGGGTCCGGAGGCCGCCGATTTTCCACCTGTTCTTGACGGGGCGCAGGAGTCTTAGGGAGAGGGTTCGTCGGAGCCTTCCTTCTTTGATCCTTTTACTGGGCTCGATCCTGCGGATTACCTCGAGTATTTGCCTCAGAAGGGGGTCCAATATTCGGATGACGAGGGTGTGGCTGGCGAGTTTGCCGAGATGCCTGACTTCACATTTGTTGAGGTCGATGATGATGAGTCGGAGTAGGGCTCATTTGCTTTCCCTCTTTCCATTTTTTTTTTTTTTGTTTAGCAACAGACATTTTGGTACCTGTAATAAAATACTTGTATTTGCACAGCAAAGTATTTTATTTTAAGATGTAATGTCGTATTTTGTGATTCTCGGGGATTGTCCTAGAAATTGTTGCTAGTTTATTATTTGTGCATGCCACGTGAGCCGGGAGTGCGTTTGTGGGTAATGTATGCTTCACGAAAATGGCTTTGGTCGAATTTGGACAGCTTTGGAGCAAGGTCCCGCCGGGAACAAAATGCTATTGTACTGTTGGTTGGAAATGTGGGACCAAGTTGCAAGAAGGTCCGTACGGACCAACCTAGGGTGCAAAAAGGTCCGTACGGATCTTCCTTTATTTTGGGGAAGGGATAAGTGTTTTCAGGATGTCTGATCTTTCCCCACTTCCCATTTGCAGTCATTTCGAGCTCTCTTCCCCATTTTTTCTAGGAACCTCCATTTTTGCCATGGATTCTTCGTATGTTCCACGAGTTTTGTCGAGGCTTTCGAAGGAAAGGCAAGCATCTGAAAATGTGGATGCGACACCGTATGAGGCATCAGAGGCGGGCTTTCGAGGTGAGGTTTCGACTCTGCTCGATTTGGTCCCTTAAGGAGTTGGTTCCTGATTGGGAATTGTTACGGGCTGCGGCGAAGTTCTGGGACGTTAGGAGGCATGTGTATAGCTTCTCCTACAATGAAGTGACACCCACTTTCGAGGATTTTTGGGCTTTGACGGGAGGACCGGAGGTGGAGGCCATCTCGCTTCCTTTGATTGGCAGTGCTGCCGTGAACGTGAAGCTTGCATGCTTTCTTCGAACTTCGTTGGAAGAAGTGCAGGGTATGACCTTTGATTTGGGTCACATTGACATTTCGCGCCGCCCGAGCGGTTTATGAGCGATGACGAGAGTGACGTCTCGTGGGATGCATTTGCTCTCGTGCGTGATAGCAACGCTTTTCATGGTCGCCTCCCTGGGGTTTGCGACGGCGCTTTGCCGGATGTGGTAGGGCACCGCAGAGCCGGAGAGGATATTGTTCCGTTGGTGCCGGGGGAGACCCTTCACGGCATTGATCATCCGCGACCGGGAGATAGGTTCATGAGAGGGGGAAGCCCCGCTTGCTTCATCTTGTGGTCGCGAGAGAGGCTTCAGCTATGCCCGAGGCTCCGACGTCGTTTAGCCCGTGGTCGTTTGCTCGGTGACTCTTGTACGGATACGGATCAGTCCGCCCGGGAGAGATGGATGGCACAGCTTGTACGCATCGATCCGTTGGTGGGTTCCGCATTGGGGGATCGAGACTAGAGGGCCTTTTAGGAAGTGGTCCTATATTGTCGAGTTCCCGGGTTTGTCTCGGTCCTCCTTCTACATTCCGTCGCTTTTTTCGCGGTTCGGGATGAGGCGGGAGCCTTTGTTGAAGCCGGGATGACCTTGCCACCGCGGAGGTAGCTCCTCTTTGTATGGCAGCTCCAGTGCTCTTTTGTATTTTCCGAGGGTATGGAAGTATTCCGCTTTCCCTCCCGCGGTGCTCCTTCGATGCTCGGGAGAGTGTTGTATTGACCACCGAGTACCTGGATTGGTACGAGCAACAGGCTGCGCTCCCAAGTGATTTTTGGGGAGCAAAGTGAAGCGATTCTCGGGGCCCGATTGCCGTCGTAGCTATTGCCTTAGGAGTTCCGAAGCCCGGGTCTCGACCCTCATAATGTTACTTCGGGAGACACTTTGTTTGACTACGAGACCAGAGTTGACCGACCGACGGAGAGAGGTCCTCTTTGCGTGCACTCGCAGGAGGAGATCGGAGCCGAAGCTCGAGCGAATGAAGCCCCGCGAGCTACCGGGATTGTTTGACTCTACTGGGAGGACCCCTAATCTCTGATTGAGAGGCAGAGCTGGCTCAAGTGGAGCGAAAGAAGACTCGTCGGGGACGAGGGAAGAAAGGGAAGAATGGCGAGGGGACAAGCGCAGATGGCGCGGAATGACCTCCTAAGCATCCATTCATTGCATTGTAAACACGTTATTTGTTAAATGTATTAAACTGTCTTTTAGCATGTTGTGAACTTGAGAGTAGACCGTGCTTGAACTCATCAAGAAATGTTGTAATCATTAGTGATTTGTGATTTACTTTTAAAGCTTTGTCGAGACGCAAGATCTCTTGTTTGCTTTTCGTTTCTTTTGCGAGCCCCGACGGCGCCCTATTGACCTTCTCGTCAGAGCTTTGCGGACCGGCAGCCCCGGGCCTTGACGGCAATCCCTTTTCGTCTGGGTTTTGTATTTGGATGGGAGGTTGGATGATCCCGTGACAAGTCGTTTTGACGGTCTTTTCCATGGCTTCCTTGCCTCTTATTTGTTGGCGTCGGGCTCTTGACCTCTTTTTTTGTAGCTTCTGCTTGAGCTTATTTTTTTTTGAAAGCATTTGCTTGAGCTCTTTTTTTTTTTGAAGCGCGTGAGGGCGAAGTCAAGCCCCTAGCTTGGAAGTTGACATGGGTCAATCGTTTGATGTTGAGTGACCTTCGAATGTCCTTTGATGTTGCTGCCGTCGTTTGACTTGGTCAAGGTACTGGTGGGGGCATGCTCTTGGAAAGTGTGTAGTTTGATGGAGGTCTTGATTGACATTCAAACTTTTGATTTTTTTGTGTGTTTTTAGATCGGACCAATTAAGGTTGCCTACGTTCCCCCGGACTAGAGGGCTCAGGTCTGCGTAGTTCAACACTACATGGAGTGCCAAGAGATGCACAAATTGATCTTCTTTTAGGCAAAGTATCTGCGAAGTTTGCTTCCGTTGACTGGATTCAAGAAGGGATTACCGTCTAGGTCTGTTAGCTTCATGGCACCTCCAGAGAAGTTCTTTTGAACCACGAAAGGGCCGATCCATGTTGGTTCCCATTTTCCCAGTGGGTTGGTTCGAGTGGGAGGCTTTTCTTTGAGTACCAGATCGCCTTCCTTGATGTCTCGGGACTTGACTTTCTTGTCGAAATCTCTAGCCATTCTGCTTTGGTAGGCTCGGACGTGTTCCATGGCCTTTAGTCATCGCTCATCTAGCAGAGCCAGTTCGTCGTGCCGGCTTCGGAGCCATTCAACTTCGTTGATTTCGTTTTCCAGCAACACTCGGAGTGAGGAAATTTCCAATTCCACGGGTAGTACTGCTTCCATCCCATATGTCAGGGCGAATGGAGTTTCTTCCGTGGTCGTTTCGATCGATGTTCGGTAGCCCCAAAGTGCAAGGTGCAGCTTCTCGGGCCAATCACGTCCTCGGGTGGTCATTTTTCGGATGATCCGTTCGAGGGTCTTGTTTGCTACTTCTACAAATACTGCCGTTCGTTTGTGGCCTGCAGGAGAAGACTTCAGGCGCGTGATCTTGAATTCGGCCGCCACTGCCGCATTCTCCTTCGAAGTGGGAGCCGTTGTCTGATATGACCTCGTTCGGGATGTCGTATCGACAGATGATGTTTTCCTTGAGGAAATGTGCGACTTTCTTGGAGGTGAGCACCTTGTAGGACTTGGCTTCGACCATTTTGTGAAGTAGTCGATGGCTACCAAGACGAACTCGCGGCCGTTGCTACCGGCGGAGCGATTTTCCCGATGACGTCGATTCCCCATACGGCGAAGGGCCGTGGCGTAGTCATGCAAAAGAGAGATCGTGGAGGAGGTAGATGATTGAGGTTGGAGAACCGTTGACACTTGTCGCAGCTCTTCGGACAAAGTGGATGCAAGCCTCCGCTCCATGGAGATCCATTAGTAGCCCATCCGAAGAATGATTTGCATCGTGGCTCGCGTTCATGTGGGGGCCGCAAGCCCCATTGTGGACTTCGCTCATGAGCTCGCTTGCTTTTTCCCCGGGCCGATGCAAACGTAGAGCGGTCCTTGGTAGCATTTTTTGTATAGCATGTCTCCAAGGATGACAAAGTGAGAGGCAAGGCGTTTTAGGGCCATGATGCTCTTAGCTTGACTCCTTCCCGCGTTGACCTTCCTTGTTCATGAAGGCGGTTTCCCATTTTTGAGGTATTGGAAGATCCGATTGTTACATGCTGAGGAGGCTTCCGACTTGCGTCTCTTTGGCTCTTCAGCAGTTCTCAAACCCACTGTGATTGAAACCTTTCTCGGCAGCTTGGGCCCGGTTTTTCTCTCGTTTGACAACATGCTTAAAGATGTTTGTTTAATGCATTCGTTCAATTAATGTGTTCCCGCTCTTTGTTAGATGAGTTGTTATTAACGATTTGTGTGTTAGTTAACTCATCATTTGTTAAAGATGCAATGAAAGGATATTTTAGAAAGGTCGGACCTTTTATTGAAAGCGTAGAGAAGATACATTGTTGATCATGGAATCACAATCTTCGAGCGTAGAGCCGTCAGATGACTCAAAAGACGTGAATTCCTAGACAACATGACTCGAAGCTAGACTCTAGGCGAAGAGGGATTGGACCAGGCTTCATTACTCTTTGCGGGCTGTAGGTCAAGAGAGGGTGGCGATGGCTTTAGTGGCCACTCTTCAGTTGATACGGATCCCGGAGGATAGCTTGCATGCGGTTCGACTTCAAACCAAATCGCGGAGGTTTTTGGTTGCTCCTTTGATGATGTCCCTCCATTGGTGTTCCTGTCAGGTCGTGGGGGACCTTGATGGTAGAAGTCGCTGAGAGCTTCTTCGAGGAGAGCGAAGCACTCGCTGATTCGGAGTTGATTCTTGCTGATGTTGATTATCTTCATAGAATCCGCCTTTATCCGGTGATCTTTGCTTGACGACATTTACGATGTCCGAATCGAGGGGGCATGCTATCTCTCCTTCTCTCGATCGTGCCTTGGAGGAGGTTGCGCCATTGTTCATCTAGGTCGACACCGGATGTCAATTGGACTATGCCGTGATGGCTATCCCCGCGAGATCCGAGCGTGTCGGCGAGGGTTGTCTTGCACCAGTAGGCCTGTGATGAGCCGCAAGAGGGTTTTCGCGAAGTACGGGTCTACTCCTCGATCAAGCTCGATCCGGGGCATCCATCTCTTGATTCTCTTTCAAGCATTCTTCGCAATCGCATAATACGGAGTTGTCGTCTTGGCCCATGAGCTCTTCAATCTCTAGCTCATCGCGGCTTAGAGCGTGGATGTAAGGATCCACTTCGTAGCATGACAAAGGGTCGGGAGATTCGCTTGCAGAGGAGTATTCGATCATGTCGGGACCTTCTTCGGGGTCATAGCTTGCCGTCCAAGCGCTTGCCATCGTGCTGCTTCCGCGGATCACCTCGAGGTTTCCTTTGGCGTTGACGAATTTCACGCATTAGTGAAGAGTTGATGATACTGCTTTCATCTGGAGCAGCCAAGGTCATCCCAGCAGGGCGGAGAAGGTTGGTTTGATATCCAAAACTTGGAATTCCACCGACTCCAATTGCGCGTCGAATTGGATCCTCAGATTGATGACTCCTGTGACAGGGCGTGGAGTGGAGTCGCAAGCTCGGATTATCCGGCGAAGGTCTTATCGTGGAGCGGTCGACGCGGAGTCGCTTTCAAGCGTGCTCAAGGCAATGATGTTAATCAATGAGCCGTTATCGATCAAGAAGTTCGGGAGGTAGAACATCTCTATCTTTATGAGGATGAGGAGAGCCTCGTTGTGTCTATTTTCACATATCGGCAAGTCTTCGTCTGTGAAGGCTAGACCGCTTCTGGTGCTGCCGTTCGATTCAGTCTCCTTCGGGGAGCGTTCGATCCATCCATTGGTGTGTCTTGATCGTGGCAGAGATCGTAGGGAGACACTCGCCCTTGGGCGTTCTTGTCTGGATTCCCGGTCACGGGACCGTTGACTCGGTTTCGCTCCCGGCCGTAGCGGATATCATGTTGACGGTTTCGGAGATTACAAGAGGCCTACTCTCGCTTGGAATTTCATTGAAGGATATCGTGTTCACCCTGTCGTTTCGGGGGAATGGATTTCCAATGGTATTGGGGCCACGGGGGCGTTCCAACTTTCCTTCTTCGATTAGCCCTAGACCACTTGCTTTAGCACGAAGCAATTGTCAGTGGTGTGACCGGGGTAGTTGTGGAAGGCGCAGTGCTTGCTCATATCCATGTTGGGCTTGAGAGTCTTTGGTTGGAAATTCTTGAGAGGCTTGAGGAGATTTCGCTTTACCAATGCCTCGAATACTTGGTCTGCAGGCATTTCGAGGTTGTCGAAATGCCGGAACCGTGGGATGCGAGGGGATTGTTGTTCCTGGGGTGCCTCGATCACGGTTTACTTGAGCTTCGTTTGATGTAGTGTACCGTTCCGGCCGCTTCTTTTCCTTTGCTCGGGCAAAGCCGGATTTGACAGGTTTGTTCGATAGCGGTAAGACGAAGCAGGGGTTGCTGTTGTCTTCTGAAGGCTCAGGGTCTTTTCGAACTTGGTTCCGGCGTTGACCATGGCTCAGAGATCTGGATAGAAGTGATGGCTGATCAAGGTCCTCAGAGATGGTTTGAGGTAGGAATGGAAGATGTCCATTTGCTCTTCTTGGAAAGCGGATCCATTATCTCGCTTAGCTTCCAGCTCCATCTTTTGTAGAACTCACCCACTGTGCTCATCGTCCTTTTGTTTGGTGGCTTGCAGATCGTGGCAGCGGTTTGTCTCCCACTCAAGGTTGGCGCGGTACTTCTCCAGAAGATTTCGCCGATTTGGTCCCACGTGGAGCGGTTTTCTGCCTTTACGTTGAGGAACCACCTTAGCGCTGTGGACTTGAGAGAATGCTGTAAGTGATCTGCCATTTGTTGAGGAGTTGCCCCTTTGGCTCTCATTCCCAAGACATAGGTGTCGATGTGGGTTTTTGGGCATTCTGTCCCGTCAAACTTTTCCATTTCCGGCATCCTGAATTTCGGAGGAAGCGGGACCACCTTGTTTGGATCAGTGGGCATGAGGGAGTCTTTTCGAGAACTGGCTAGTTTGCCTTGCATGTCCTTCATTTGCTTGATCAACCAAGCCATGTGGGGATCGTCAGATTGAGGCGGGTTGCCGTTTTCGGGGATGGATACCGAAGATGGGGGTGGATTGGCCGATGGGATCGCCATTCGGGAGTCTTGGGTAGGTAGTTGAGTGTATACCATCCCGCAAGTTTGAGAGTGTTGAAATTAAGGGCGTGATTGCCCGGGCCGCTAAGGGTTGTGTTTGGGAATTGAGGAAATGTTTCATTAGCCCCAAGTGGCAGACCAGCGGGTGGCAAGTTTGAGATGTCGGGATATCCGCTTGGGATGCCTGTCCCGGTTAAGCATGGGAATTTTTGGTTATGGTTGCGAGGCTCGTATAGAGGTAGAGGATTGAATCCCGGGGGATACCGAGATGCATTGGGATCTGGTGGAGCAGGCCCATATGTGTGCTGCTGATACTGAGCTTGGGGCGCAGGGCCGAAAAATTGATTGTGCTGAGACGCGCATGTCGGAGCTGCTTGACTGATGCCTGAGTGGAGCTGAGCGAGAGCCGCTGCGTTGCTGGGATCTCGTAGCTTGGTGGAGGTGGGACCTGCTGATAGCTTTGAGAACACGAGGGAGCTGGTATTTCTTCGTCTTTTATGAGGACGAAGGTCCCATCAGGTTGGGGAACATCAACGGTTCCTCGAAGGCGCAGGGTGTCTACGATCCAGGCTTGCTGCTCTTCTTGGCGCTTCTTGAGAGTTTCGAAGGCTCGCAGCACCTCCTCCATATTCTGAAGGTTTCTTAGTGGCGGGGTTCCGTTCCCTTCACTGTTGTCTGTTGATCCCACCACGGGGAGTAGCGGATCACGCGGACCGCTGAACCAGAAGGGCTGTCGGACCTTGTGACCTCGATACTGAAAAGGCGGCTCCCGGGTATTCTCAACCACTCTCGGTTCGCTGGAGGGGGTGACGGGTAAGGTTTAGACATGGGAAGGCCTTGCGGGATAAAAGGGGGGAAAGCTCACGTGACATGCGATTTCCGCTTTTATTTATTATTATTTTTTTGTTGTTTTAATTTACTTAAAACAGTGTTTTCTCTGAATCCTAGGTAGGTTGGAAAAGATTGCTCTTCTTTTTCGCAACTATGCTAGATCCTGGGTCAGTGGAGACCATCTGTGCGGCTATAAGCCCCTCATTTTGCACCTGTATTTCGACATCCCGAGGTGGACAGCCCCGGGCGAGGGTCCTATAGGGAAAGCGATTTCCACCGGCCTAAAAGAAAAATCGAACCTAGGGATCGAGCCCATCATGTTCGTTTTAATGCGTGAGCCATGTGAATAGTGAGCCGAGCCGGCCCCTGAGTCAAGATCTGGTCGAGAGTTCGGCATGACCTCTCTTTACCTTGCTTGCGCAAAGGATTTGTGACGTTAGGCGTTGGCTGGGTCATATCATCATGGCTGACGTATTAAAGGCTTGATGACGTGGTGTTATGTAGGCATGGATGTATATCCGGGACGGAACATCGTCTGGGTGTAGCTTCGGAAATCAAGATCAGGTCAAGATTTTAGCATGACCTTTCATCGCTTTGCTTGGGCAAGGGATCTTGAGTTCCGAGCTTCAACCCAGAAAATGGCTGGCATGGGATATGTATCCAGGCTGTATGACACGGACTAGGTTAAAACCAACCGAGTCTGGACAGAGTGTGATTCAAGCGTGCATGGTTGACACTGGCTAGGATGGGATGTTTGGAATGATCTCGTGCGCGTCCGAGAGGCGTAGGAAGGCCAAACGAACTGCAACTGAGACCACCCCGGATTAAGGGTTATAGTGTGCAGTGTATCCGAGGCAGCAGTTGTAAGTACCCACATCTGGCTCATGCCGTCCGGTTAAGTTTCCCGGCAATTTCCCGGACTTTTCTAAAGTTCAGGGGAAATTTGGAAACTTTTTCAAACCTTCCGAGGGGTGAAGGACTTGTTAGGAATTAAAATTCCACGTAGTCCTTCGCTGAAAAAGAGCTTCTAGAATGCCACCTTGCATGGTTCTAGAAATAGGCTGAGTCACTAATGGATAAGACCGCACGGCTTCATTAGCCAAGGGTTACAGCCGCACGGCTTCATTAGCCAACACCAAACTGCCTATAAATAGAGGCCTCCTCTATTCATTTTGATATACAATTTTTGGCACTGTTACTCTGCCAAAATACAGCCACAAATTTCCAGAGAACAAAAGCCTCCCAAAATCACCTCCCTCCTCTTCAAAACCTCTTCAAAGTTGATCCTTCCTTAGGAAATCTTCAAGGGAGATAGAGGAACACCACCATTGGTAACCTCTCCTCCTCTTCTCTTTAAAATATACTTGTCATACTTGCTATATTGATCTTAGCTATTTATATTGCTATCTACTTGCTTTATATTTGATTTGTTGCAATAAAAATCAAGTCTTTAGTCTTGTAGATCATAATACCCCCATTCCCCTATCACATGGGATTCATGGAGGATCCATCCCAAGGATGAACAATAAGACCTCAAATAGCTTGTTCTAGGGTAGATCTCTCACATGATGATGTGAAAATAGCATCTTTTTCATATAAAAATGTCATCTTTTACATTAAAAATGTCATCTTTATTCATGAATGTCATCCCCCTTCCCATAGACCTTGCTTCCAAGGATTGTCCACCTAAATGATTCTTAAAGGACATAGGAAAGCCATAAAGGTCCTCCCTTTATATTCCTAGTCTTAGCTTGCATCATGTTCATTACATATGTTAGCATAAAAATGTCATCTTTACTTTAAAATGCATTCCCCATGTCCCTCATGGTTGGATCACTCTCCAAGGATTGCCTAGTGACCTTCATAAGGCACAAAAAGGCATGGGATGAGTATAAAGATCCAATCTTTATACCCCTCCCTTAGTCCCCTTTGGTACTTGAAGCATCTCTTAGAGTGTAATGGTGTAAAGGTCCTATCTTTACATCATTTCCTCAACATAAAGATGCCATAGCCGGAAATTCCTTTAGAAAAGGATGAACTTGAGCCCCTACATCTCCGATCATCACTTGAGACGAGCATAAATGTCCCGACTAAGCTCAAATCGTCTCAAGATGTAGGATTGATGGGCAAAGGTCCTTCCTTTCTAAAGAGTCTCATCCTTGGACTATAAAAAAGGTGTCCCAATCTTGATCACATGTGACCCAAGGTCTCATAATGATGATCATAAGTCCAAGATGAGAACGGGACCAAAGTCCCGAACATATCAAAATCCAAGGAATCCCGAGCGATAACCAACCCATGGTTTATACGTCCGGAAGACCACTTGGCACATTCCCTCCTTTACCAAAACACATCCCACACACGAAAGCACAAAGGCAAGCATGAAAGTTGGATCTTGGAAGACTTGCTTCGGCAAGGCTCCTTGGGTGAACGTCGATCCGTTCTTCCCAAGGGGTAACTTAACCTCCGGACCCAAATCCTTTTTTTCAAAGTTTTGAGAAAATCAAAATGGCGTGGCGACTCCGTTTTTCAATTTAAACCGGATGTCTTCAAACCGATGGGAGGCGGTGACCCCCTTACACGAGAAAGCGGTTCCAAATACAAAAAAATAATACGCCGCGATCTTGGGCACCACATTCACAGTTTGGCGACTCCGCTGGGGAATAAACCAAAAAGCTTTCATTTTTAAAATAAAAAAAATGATACTTGGTATATAGGTGGAAACCATTAAACTTCCCGTTATCGCCTCCTAACACGAGTCTGGGATAAACTATGGTCTAACAAAGCCCCGTACCGATATCTTTTCGAAAAAAAAAAGAGAAAAGCTTTTTTTGAGTGGGTTAGCCTTCCGCCGCGGATCCGATTCTCATGCTTGCTTTCCTTTCCTTGCCTCATTGCATGCCTTGTTGATTTTTGGGATTGTGCATATTCTGGATATTGAATAGGAAGCTTTCTGGAGCTGAAAAGGTGCCAAAATGCTTGGGGAAACAACCTGCAAATGAAAGAAAATGGAACCTGGAAAATTGATTGATGCAGCTGTACGGCTTGATTCTCCTTGAATCCTAGCCGGGCGGCTTCATTGGCAATTCCACCGGGACAAAATTTGAGGTTAATCTGGGCAAACTTAGGCAACTTGGGGCTATTCAGTTCCAAGACTGACCTGCTCCAAAAATTTACGTGCTTACTTGCCGCATTTCCCGTCCCGAAAATCATTCCTTTAAAACACATTTCGAAAATTTCGTTTAATTCAAAAAGGAAATTTTTAGGAGGCCGCACACTACGCGCACCTTATATATCCCGTACACTTTGCACGCACGTCCCTTTAACCCGGTGGTTGTTCACCAAGTTAGCCACGAACAAGATTACGATGCTCCCTGACGCGCACTTTAATCACCCCAAACTCCCTACATGGCAAACACGGTGTCGACCAATGCACACCCGTGTCACACATTTTAAAACCGTGACTTTTGGTTGGTTTTTGGGCTAGACCGTGTCATATAGCCCAGTTGCATACCCCCGTAAAGGTCAAACCTTAGCCCATGTCGAGAGTCAGGACCCATCGCGCAAGCGAAACTCTGCCGAAATTCCGCCAAGGAAAATTGGCAGAATCTTGACTCCGACATTGACTTTGACTTTGACCCGCACGGGATACGTAAGAGTCAAGCCCGAGTCCGTGCCAAAAATCAAAAGATCTTTCGCGCAAGCGGAGCTCTACCGAAATTCCGACAAGGAAAAATTGGCAAGATCTTGACCCGGCATTGACTTTGACTTTGACTCGCACAACGTATGCAACAAAGTTCAATGTGACACTGCGTCATTCGACTTTTACCGCTCGACCCATGCCTATTATCTTCTTGGACAATGCCAAAAAGTCAAAACGTCAATCGCGCAAGCAAAACTCTGCTGAAATTCCGTTAAAGCCGAAAGACGAGACTTTCCCGACTTTGCCTTGACTATAATCCACATCGCTCGTGCGTTAAAAGTTCCTATGACCCACTAGACCCATTAGGAGCGTTCTTCTCTCTCGGTCGGTGGGATCCGCGTGCCCTATAGGACCCTCGCCCGGGGCTGTCCACCCTGGGAGGTCGAAATACAGGTGGAATACGAGGGGCTTATAGACGTAGTGACGGAGCCCACTGATCCAGGATCTAGAGTAGTTGCGAAAAAGAAGGGCAACCCCTTTTCCAACCAAATAGAAATTAATAAAAGACATTATTTTAAGTAAACTGGAAGATTCTTAATTTGCATATTGCTTGAGCCTTCAGCCTAAACACCTACCCCAGAGTCTAAACCTTGCCTACCATTTTCCCACCATTGCGAGAAAGAAGTGGGTGAGAATACTGGGTCAGCAGTGTGTCGGTGCAAGGGTCTCAGATAATTCGCCAAAATCGTCAGTCTCAACATCCCAGTGTCAATAATGGCCAATGTGATAATCAACAATGGTGATAACCAAGTAGTTGGAGGGGTCGTCCCAGCTCAACTCGTGCCCCACATTTGGTATGATGTGTGTGATTGTGACTACCGGCCGGAGGATGCTTATCAAGATTGGATTAACGAGGATGCTCCCTCAAGAAAGAAGAAGAAGAGGAAGTCCATGCAACAGAAATTGAAGGAAAGGTACGAAGCAAGAGACAAGAGTGTGGGAACCCTGGGAGAGCCCTCTGGAAAATTTGACCATTATGTTAGTTACGCCAAAGAGCCTGTCAAGGAACCAGTCAGCCAAAACAAAGTCCAGCCCGACACTCCCGTCATCACTGATCCTCTTGAGGCAGAGAACTCTGAGTTTGTTGCCATTGTGAAGTTCAACAAAAAGCTAGCAGACTTGGAAGTAGAATATAAGACTCCCATAGAATACATGGTTAACCAAGGCAGAATCAAAGTCTCACCCGAAGAAGACTTCATCAGCATCATCCAGGCCAACCCTCCTGTTGGCTACACAGACAAGGTTGTGATATCAAAGATCGGCAGAGAGAAGATGACTTATTAGCAGTGTATTAACAAGATGAGCCAGACCCTCCAGTCAATGAGTCTGGTTGTCACGGACGAGCTCGCTGAGAAATTGCATCAAGCTTCTCTAGATCCCCGCACCATCTTTCCAAGGTACAGACCTACGATTGATTTCCGACAACTATTCGATCAGTTTGAAGTTTCCACCTATTTGAAAATGCCGACAAGACTGCTACTCCCCAGGGCAACGGCAGGAAAGAGTAAACCCCAGTACAACCCGTGTCAAACACTTCGAGTCAATAAGTAGTGTAGGGTCCAGAGTCGTTAGGGTTAAGAGTCATGTGAGTCAGGAGTCTTTGAATTCCAGTCCTCCGAGTCATCCGAAGGCCTCACGCCTGAGGATTATGAATATGTAGCCAATGTCATCTTTCCTTTCGCTTTGAATGAAATGACAGATCTTTCTGAGTATCCCCTTATTGCCAACTTAACAAATGATAAATTAACTAATAACTTAACAACAATTAATAATGATTCATTTGAACAAGATGCAAACACACTAAGCGAACAATACATTAAAGAAATCTTTAAGCAGGTTACAGACAAAGAGGAAAACCGGGCCCAAGCAGCCGAGGAGGTTTTGACTAGTGTTAACTTGGGTACTGTCGAGAAACCTAAAAAGATACAGATTGGGAACTTCTTCCAGGGGGTTGAACGGGACAGACTGGTCAATCTGCTCAGAGAATACATGGACGTGTTTGTATGGTCATATAAGGATATGTCAGGGCTAGATAGTTCGATTGTGGAGCATAGAATCCCCCTAGCACCAGATGCCAAGCCAGTAAAGCAAAAACTGAGAAAGATCAAGCCAGAGTGGTCTCTACAGGTCAAAGAAGAGATTGAGATAGGATTCATCAGGGTCATCGAATATCCGACATGGTTATCCAACATCGTGACTGTGACTAAGGCTAATGGGAAGGTGCGCTGCTGTGTAGATTTCCGGGATCTGAACAAGGCCAGCCCCAAAGACGACTATCCCTTACCGAACATAGACATTCTGGTGGACGCCACTTCTAACTACGAAGTCAAATCCTTCGTTCATGGCTTTGCTGGCTACAACCAGATCAAGATGGCTGAGGAGGACCAAGAAAAGATAGCCTTCACCATGCCGTGGGGAACGTACTGCTATACGGTGATGCCTTTTGGGCTTAAGAATGTCGGGGCTACATATCAGAGTGCAGCGACTGCACTCTTTCACGACATGATCCACAAGGAAATTGAGGTCTATGTCGATGACATGATAATCCATTCCAAAGGTGAGGATGGACAGCACTTTGTCGACCTGCGAAAGTTCTTTGAGAGGCAATCAAGGGTCAAGCGATGTCAGACCATCTGGCAAACTTCCCTAGTAATGAGGACCGCGGGCCTGAACCCCAATTCCCAGACGAAGGGATCTTCGTAGTTGAGCCTGAGAACCGATGGCAGCTTTTCTTTGACGGAGCTGCTAACAAGAGAGGAAACGGCGTAGGAATGCTACTGGTTGATCCAAAAGACGAGCACATGCCAATAGCCATCAAGTTGAACTTCCCTGCCACGAACAATGTCACCGAGTATGAAGCTTGCATTGTTGGTTTAGAGGCTGCCATAGAAAGGAATGTCAAGGAGCTCGAGGTCTATGGAGACTCAGCCCTGATCATCAACCAGGTCTCCAACAAGTGGAAGACTGTGGATCCTAACCTTCAGAGGTATCATGCCTACATGGAAGAGTTGACTGAGCAGTTCAGAGAAGTGACTTTCCATTACCTGCCAAGAGACAAGAACAGATTCGCAGATGCCTTAGTCACTCTAGCCTCATTGGTAGAGATCCCCAAGGGAAAGGCCATAAAACCATTCAGAGTGGGTAGACGAGAAGCCCCGACTTTCTGTTGTGAAATAGACTTGGGGCCCGAGCCTGTCAAAGAACCCTGGTACAGTCAGATCTACCAGTTCCTCAAAGATGGGGAATCAGCTTTCAGAGATGAAGAAGATAGACCAAGGGAAGGCATTAAAGCCAAGAGCTTGCAAGCCCTGAAACGGTTGGCCTCCCACTATGTCATCCTAGGGGGCGACCTGTACAAGAAATGGTACCAGGGACCACTCCTCCTGTGTGTCACCCAAGAAAGGGCCAAAGAGTTAATGACCGAAGTCCACAATGGTCCTTGCGATCCTCATATGAATGCCAGAGCATTGATGCAAGTGATCCTCAGAATGGGCTACTACTGGATTTCCATGGAAACAAACTGTGTCCAGCATGTCCGAGCGTGCGACAAATGCCAACGGTTTGCCAACCTCAACCATCTTCCGCCTCATGACTTGTACTGCATGATGACTCCTTGGCCATTTGCAACTTGGGGTATTGACGTGATAAGGAAGATAGCCCCGTCAGGAAGCAATGGGCATGAATTTGTGCTAGTAGCGGTCGACTACTTCACAAAGTGGGTAGAGGCCAAGTCCTACAAGGTCCTCACTTCCAAGAAGGTGGCCTAATTCGTTAAAGAAAACATCATGTGCAGATATGGGGTGCCCAATGAGGTCATTTCAGATGACGGGTCGCACTTTGAAGGGGACTGCGATAGATTGCTGTCTGAATTCAGAATCACTCGCCACAAATCGTCCCCGTACAGACCTCAGACCAATGGAGCCGTAGAAGCTGCCAATAAGATGCTTGAGCAAATTATCCGGAAAATGGCCACCCGTGGTCGTGACTGGCCTGAGAAGCTGCATTTGGCACTCTGGGGCTACAGAATATCCGTCAGGACAGCCACGGGAGAAACTCCCTTTGCCCTAACTTACGGGATGGAAGCAGTATTGCCAGTGGAGCTGGAAATCCCGTCACTAAGGGTCCTCCTGAAAAACAGTGTCAATGAAGTAGAGTGGCTGCGCAGTCGGTACGACGAGTTGGCCCTGCTTGATGAAAGAAGGCTAAAAGTCATGGAGCACACCCGAGCCTACCAGAGGCGAATGGCCAGGGTATTCGACAAAAAGGTCAAGGCCAGGGACATCAAAGAGGTGACCTAGTGCTGAAAGTGAAGACCCCCACCAGAGACAACCCCCTGGGAAAGTGGGAACCCATTTGGATCGGCCCGTATGTGGTGCAGAAGATACTATTGGGAGGAGCAATGAAGCTTGCGGACCTGGACGGCAATCCATTTGTCCACCCAGTCAACGGTGATAAGCTCCGCAGGTATTATGTCTAATAAAAAAAAGAAAAAAAATACATATAAAAAAAAGAAGAAAAAGAAAAAAAAAATTAGTGCAAAAAGGGTAATGCCCAGCTAGGCTGAAAAAAAAGGGCGGTCTAGGCAAAAGACAGGGTTGCACATAAAAAAAAAGAAAAAATTTTAGTGCAAAAAGAGTAATGCCCAGCTAGGCTGAAAACCCAAAAATGGGCGGTCTAGTCAAAAGACAGGGTTGCACAAAAAAAAAAGACCAAAAACAAAAATCCCAATAGTTCACCAGAATGAATTACGAAGACCTGAGCCCCTTAGTCTTTCTTGTAAAAGGGGAACGTAGGCAGCCAGCAATGGTTCGGTCTAAACAATAAATAAGACATTTGAAATTTCCATGAAATGTGTCTTATAAATTTCTAAGATAATATCCTTGTTAATTACAAGTTAAAAACTTTTTGATGAGTTCAAGCACGGTCTACTCTTGACTCTGCTAACCTACTACAAAGATCTAAAATATAATAAAATACCTAATAAGCTATTGTGTTTGCAAAATGGCAATAAGGGAATCCTAGGAATAGACCTATCAGTTGTCATTCACTGAGTCTTACTTGTTCTTCTTCCCTTTACCTCGACCCCGTCGAGTGTTCTTCCTCTTTTTCTCGATGATGTCGGTCTCCCTCATCCCAATCTCAGGTATCCTCACTGGAGCCTCCACCAAACCTGTGTCAATAAGTGCCTTCTCAACCCGGGCACGAGCTCGTATCTCCTCCCTCGGAGTCTCAGTCAGTGGAGCGACCTCCGATAGCCTCTCATATCGAGCCTCCATATCCCTGATAAGGTCACCCGACTGGTTATGAGAGCTAGCCTTGGCCTTAGTCTCCCTTAGAATCCTGCTCGAGTCACAGTCAGCCCCCAATAAAGCCTGACGTCTCTCTCCCAAAACGACCTGAGTCGCTCCCATCTCCTTCTCATACCAGTCCAAGTAGGCCGTGGTCAAGATGGTACTCTTCCTGCTCTTGAGAATGGCCCTGGGTGGGAAAGCAGCATAGGTCCAAGCCCTCGAGAAAAATGAGAAGATGGCTGGATCCCTCATGTCAAAAGGCACTACCTCCATGGTACGGATGTCCTTCCAATCATCCAAAGGCTCCTGCAAGATCCCAAACTGCCTGGAGACTAAGCAGGGGATGTAGAAAGATGACCAAGACAGCCCCGGAACCCTCACTACGTAGGACTCCTGAAACGTCCTCCGGGTCCGCAACCTCCAATGTGGCACCCACCAATGAATGTCCGAGGTGGACAACCTAGCCATCGTCAGCTCCCAGCTACCCTGCTCCTGTTGCCCAGGTGAACCCCTCTGAGAAATCACCCAGGGGCACTGAGTAGGCGAAGCCCCCGGCAGAGCCCCAAGCCTCTCCTGCAACCACAAAGTCAGTACCGCTGGGCTCCCAGACCTCATAAAATGGTCTCCTCTAGCCATCCTGTCGATGCCATGTAGAGTATCGCCCAGAACCAGCGGAACAATATCCTTCCCAGCCCTGCAGTCTCTAACCATGTCCCAAAGGCCACCATGACAGACCCCTACGGACTCAGCAGTGAACAGAAATGAGAACACGCAGAGGATAAAGGCATCCATAGCCACAGTGGTCGTAGCCGTATCCGGAGACCCAAACCTGCCCGGGATATCAGAAAGGTCAATCCTATCAGGGGCTACCATCATCCCCTCGGCCTCTTCCAGAGAAATTTGCAGAAAAGATGCCAGCTTTACCGCCACCGGCACGTCTCCGGTCAGAGGAATCGATACGACCTCAATTTCTAGACCCCCAATCAATGCCCGGAAGTCTTCAAAGGTTGGGACGAGTTCATTGTAAGAAAAGCAGTAAACATGTCTCCAGACATCCCAAAACCTCGCCGCGGCTCTCAAAAGGTCCCAATCGGGCGGGAGATCCTTCAAATGCCATAAAGATTTGATCTTGAAGGTGGTATCGAAAATCCCCTTGTTGGATTGAAAGTTTTGCCTCATCCAAGATTGAAGATCGGACAGAAAATGGTCTCTTTTCCCCTTTTGCAATCTGACGGGTTTCTCCATGGCAAGTGATCAAAGTTGATGATTTTTGATAAAAAATATGCTCTGGGATCAGTTGGGACAAGTCTAGGGTGAAAATGAAATGAAAAGGCCAAGCCTTGATTTTATTTGAAAAAAAATAGTTCAGATAGAACTTCCAGCCGCACGGCTTCTTTTGCCCCAGGACCTGGCCGGACGGCGTCTTTTGCCTTCTGCAGAAAAAAAAATCTGCTGCAGCTCTTACTGCTGCCCAAGTGGAATTCTCACCCCACTTTCTCAATGAAACCTACATAAAAACATATCCAAACACCATTCATGCAATCATATATCATCACAAATCATTTTGGCCCAGTTTCAGCCCCATTTCCAAGCAAAAAAGCTACCCCGAGACTCAAGTAATATGCAAATTCATAAAGCATAAATAAGAAAAGCAAATAAAAGATTAATACATTGTCTTCGCCTCCTTGGCGCCCAAATAAAATGAAAAATAAACTAAGTGTCCATTGTTTGTTTCTCTCCTCTCCTAGGTCAACCTAAGGAATCCTAAGCCTCCGACTCCTCATCGTCACTGCTTAGCTCGTAGAAGCTAGGATCCTTCATCAAGTCTTCACAATCACTTACGTCAGAAAGATTGACATTCACGTGCTCATACTCCGCCAGCTGCTCCAGAATGCTCGTGTTGGGCCCCTGTCCCCGAGGCATAGCGCTGGTAGAGGAGGTCGGATACTCTGAGGCTGATGAGGTAGAGGATGTGCTCCTAATGTGCCTCCTCTTGCGCACGGGCTCCTGCACATTCGCCCCAGCCCTGGAAGCACAAGCCAACTTCCTCAGAAGGGATCGGCACACATCCTTCCAGCCTATGTTTGCCGTACCAAGCCGTCATAGGAACGAGCAGGAACCTGAGAGAAAAGAGAAGAAAAACTTAGAAAATCTTAGAAAATCTCAGGAAAAGCTCAAAATCGCAGAAAGCAAAGAAATCCAAAAGGGAAGAGACCCTAGAGATACTTACAGTGCTCTCAGGTGACAGAGTATACCGGGGCTCCCTCGTGTCAGGAACAGGCACCATGAACCTCCTTGGTACCCCGTTTACCACATAGGAAAGATGAGCAGGAGGCATAGGCGGATTAGTCGGCTCTGCTTCCCCGTACCGCTGAGTGACGGCCATCTTCACTAGCTTCTGCAGCATCCTCAAACGCTGCTCCACAAAAGTGGCGTACGGGGTAGCCAAGTCGAAATACTCCTTAGCCGCCACACCGGCCTGATACCTCGCTATCTCATCCTCTGACCAGTTCCTGGGCTGCAGCATAAGCGGTGGAGGGTCGTGAGGAGTGATGGCATCTAAAGGAGGGACATGGCCATGCTGCCTGGAAAAGTGATCCCCCAAGTAAATGACATCACAGGTCAGCCCTGTCAACCACCTCCTCTGCCTAGTCGCCTCCAAGGCATCCCCTAGCAAAACCTCCGGGTACCTCCCCCAAGGATAGAAATCAACCCCCTCGTGACCATCCCTGTTGATAACCGGTCTCACGATCTTGTAATCAAAAGTGATCCGGGTCTTCCAGGTGAACTTATCTCTAGCCTCTCCCCTTCAACGAATCATGGCCGGGAAGATCTCCGAATCACTCTGCTGGTTCCAGGGAAAGAACCCGATCACCTCACAAAACCAGACCTACATGTTCAAGATAAAGGGTCATTTCTCTCATAAAAATCTCAAGACAGAAAAGTAAAAAAGAGAAAAGAAAGTGAGAATACCTCCAAAGCAAAAGAAAAGCAGTCCATAGAAGCAGCCTTGTTCCGGCTATACATATCCAAAGAGAAATAAAGCTCAGCCAATCCGGCCTCACCCCAAGAGACCGCCCCAACCTCATCCAGATTCTCCAAAGAGTCAAGCAGGCAAAGCATTGCCAATGTCCCAGAATTAGCAAATATGGTGACTGACAGCATTAACCACAAGAAAGCTCTCGCAAGCTGGTGGGCAGTCACCTCATTGGCGGCAAACCCCTGCATGCACTCCAGGACCGCCACCTCAACATACCTCGTCTCCATCCTAAGCCCCTTAGGACGGAGGTCAAAACCAACCAGAGCTCTAAACTTCTCTGCGGTGATGTGATCCCTCCAGGTCACAGGTCTCCCAGTAAACTACAAACCTGTGATAGCAGTGAAGTCGGCTGGAGTCACCGTATTCTCTCCCCAGCCGAGATGAAAGCTGTGGGTGGTGTTGAATGTGCGCTCGCCCGAAAAATTTGGTTTTCAATGGAAAAAGTTAGGAGTCGCCACGCCATGTTTAAAGGTACACTTTGAAAAACCTTTTGAAAGAGAAATGGGTCCGGGGGTCAGGTTACGTGTTAGGAAGAACCGAGAGTTCACCCAACACGCCTCATCCGTAGATGAGTCTTTCTAATTAGACATCCAAATAAGTCAAAATATGTGCAAACAATGATAATAGACAAGTGCGGTAAAACATGAATTTTATTAAACGAATGAGATTATTACAACTTGTAGACCAATTGATCAGGGAGGCTACATCCCATTACAACAAGGAGAACAGATTACAATTGAAACAAATCCTTCTGCAAAGGGCCACTTATATCGCGTGACACATGACCTAGGAGGTAGGTTGTGTCGCGTGACACTAGTGATCACCTTGCAGGGATTTTACACCACCCAGATTACAGCAATCCCATGAACACAAAGCATGATTACAGAATAGATTTGAATCATCAAAAGCAGCACAGTCACCTCAACTTGGTGACAAACAAACTAGATAACATAACTTACAACTGAAAGGGTGATCTCTGCATATGGACATAATGTGTCGCGTGACACAGGACACACTGGGCCCGATGTGTCGCTTGACACAGGTTGTCTATATGCTGAGATCTTATATATTGCAACCAGAATCAACAGAGGCCAAATTAAATCAAACCACAACATCCAAACAACTCAGAAACCAACTGATTCACAATGAATTGACCAAGGGGATGTGGATATGGGGAGATCCACACTCCCTTGGTCAATAAACAACCAATTCAATGAAATCACATCATGAACAACCAATTAATTCAAGCAAAAAAACTTTAAACAGAGAGATGGCGATTGCCACTTGATAATCAGTGCAGATGGAGATTAATTATCAAGTGGAAGAGTAGGAATTATGGGAATTGACAAATTATGATAGAGAGAGAAAGAAGGAATTGTTACCCTTGTAGATCCACCACCACTACACCAAGTCAGATGCAATGGCCTTCAATTCAGCTACAGTACGTGAATTGGTGTGTAGGAGGAACCTCTGAGCAGCTTGGATCTTCAGTTGGTGTGTGGATGTATTTGAAGAAGAAAAGTGAATTGGGTGAGAGGGGTTGAATTGGAAGGGAATTGGTGTATGTTTGAGGGGAAGGATGAGAGAGGTACATTTCTGAATGAATTTTGACAGAGTGGCTTTGGGAGGTTGGAAAAAGATCCATTTCTGAGAGGGGGAGGGTCTTATTTATAGCTGCTGATCATGGTCACATAGTGTCGCACGACATTCTGTAACCACTTTTCAAGGCCTCGAGTTGTCGCGTGACGCAAAGTGTCACCAACCGTTTTTGGCGCCAAATCTGGTTCTGGAACATTCTGGGATAATACCCAAAAGGTCCAAAACAAAATTATTCCTTTTAGGTCCTTTGGCATGAGCAAAGTACTAAAAAGTACTTCCTTCGCGAGAAACTTATGGAATGTTTTCGGAAGTCTCGGAATAGACCGAAAATTTACCAAAATGCCCCTTAATGCAATTTTATCGCATTAAAATGCATCTAGAAGGGTTGCAAATTGGATTGGCGTACTTATAGAGCCCCTCGGCAACGTCACTTATGGAAGAAGTGAGGTTGTCGATAAAATAAGACCCAATCCCAATGAGCGACTGGAGGATAAGGCGGAGGGCTGGACAAATGATCTGGGAGATCGGATGGCTGGACCTTTGGAGAAAGGATTCCTACGTATCCCTGGAGGGAATCAAGCCGGTCGTAGTTCAGACTATTCGGAGGTGTCTGACCCAAAGAGACTATTAGGAGGTGCCTGACCCAAAGAGACTATTAGAAGGTGCCTGAACCCGATGGAAGACTGTTAGGAGGCGTCTGAACCCGGTGGAAGACTGTTATGAGGCGTCTGAACCCGGTGGAAGACTGTTATGAGGCGTCTGAACCCGATGGAAGACTGTTAGGAGGCATCTGAACCCGGTGGAAGACTGTTAGGAGGCGTCTGAACCCGGTGGAAGACTGTTATGAGGCGTCTGAACCCGGTGGAAGCACTACTAGAAAAACCCTAATTACCAACGGACAAGAAGCAACGACCAATGTCGTCCCTAATTAGGGACGACTTTTATCAATTTAGGGACGACATTGTCGTTGGTGATGAGGGATCCAATGGGATAATATTTAAGGACGACAATGTGGTCGCTAGCCAAAATGTGTCGTCCGTCATATTAAGCGGGAAATATGAATTAATATAAGGACGGCAATGTCGTCCCTTTAGTTTACTTAAAATCCGTGTTATAACTAGGGATGACTCTGTCGGTTTTTTTGGGTATATAATCCAGATCTGGGAAACCCTATTCTATTCCCCTTTCTCTTCTTTTCCTCTCTACGCCGCTCCTCTCTGCCGCTCCTCTGCGCACCACCATGCCGGACTGAATTCCGGCAACATAACTGGAATTTTACATCTAATTTCGTGTAAGTGATTTCACTAGTTGCTTTAATTTCTTTTATTTCGCGTTATTATTCTTCTCATTCACATCTAATTTCATGTAAGTGATTGCTTTAATTTTTATTTTTATGTAAGGTATATAAACCTCCTTCCGGATCCAGATTTTGATTCGACTGCTTAATTTCAATTATTTTGCAGATTTCATGCTTCATTTCAGTTCGTTGTTGTGCAGATTCTCTCTAGGTAATTTCTTTTCTCACATTACTTTGCAGATTTTAGGGTTCTCACATTTTCCCCAAACTGTATGTTTTCATGATTTTTTGAAATTTGCTGTATTTTGGGTGAAAACACTTGTTTGCTCACTGATTTTAGGGTTCTCACATTTTCCCCAAACTGTATTTGTGTATTTGTATGATATCTTTGGTCTCTTTTTGGGAGTGAGTCAACTTTGGTCAAACTTGTTGCGAATAGTTACTTATTTTTGGATTGCAAAGAATATGTTAGTTTCTCTAAAATAATGTTAGTATTTGTTAGTTTAGTTGTATTTTTTTTGTTGGATTAACTTGATTTTGTTAGTAAGTTTGTTAGTTTGTATGATGTCGAATTGCTCAAATGACCTTATTTTAGTTTCTCTAAAATAATGTTAGTATTTGTTAGTTTAGTTGTATTTTTTTTATTGGTCTTTATCTCCACAGAGAAGATCCATCCAAGTTATTGGACCTCCACTGGCAGAAACCACCCCAAGACGAACTTTAGCATTCAATGCACCAGGAAAGGGGTACGCATGGTCTTCTTGTATGTCTGGACCTACTGTATTTTTACCCTGGTGTGAGCTTGTGATGCAAGTGAGAAACTTTATGTAAGTTTTTATTGTAATTTTGTTCTCTAAGTCTGATTATGTTTGAAATTTTCTTCCCCCATCTAACTGTCTGCTCTTTATTCCTTATACAGTCCCACCAAGTTTTTAGTTCAAAATTACTAGTCATAGACAACTTGAATCTGAGAACATCAGCACTACCATTTGTAATTTTAATTCTCTTGATCCCCTCATGAAACTGAACTGGGATAAATGGCAGCATAGTAGGTAACAGCTCAGAGAAATCATTTGTTGTGTATTAGAGTGGAAAGGAGTTAGTTTGATATCTGTGATCAAGGACATGTATGGACCTTTACTTTTAGTTAGAACTAAATTTGGAGAAAGACAAGTTCCCAATTTAGGATAGACTATGTTGAGGATTTCACCTCTAGCCTACAGCTTTTTGACTAGTGATGCATGGATTAATCGGACATACATGAGATAACAATGTTGTCATTTATGTTTTGTATATGACAATTTGGTTATGTTGATGAGAATGTGGGAGTTACCACTAATCTGTAAGTGCAGAGATCAGCTTCTGAATCGTTAGGGTTAAAAGTAACACGTTACCTGAAACTTCAAGCAGTTGATTAGCAGTATAAAGTCGAGGACTCTGTGGGTTGATGAGTTGTGGTTTTGAAGTAAAAAACCATAGACTTAATAATGTAGAACACATTACTGCTACCTAATTGGATTTCGTGGCTTCTTTTGCTTGCCTGAAAAAAATATTTGCTTAGTGTTATGTGCTTATGCTTTCAAACTTATGGTTTAAACGGTTTATGCGGGAAACTATTTTATGTGCTGGTGTGTGCGTGTTAGTGACTGGGAACAGGTTGCCTTCGGGTGTTAGTAATTATTTTATGCTCAGTGGTTCTGAAACTTAAGTGCTTGTGGATAAACACAATAGCTGTCTTGACATCATTATTGGTTGCATAATGTGTTTTCTTTTAGTTGGAGTTTACTTCTTCATTCACCTTTGTTATTTAATTTTCACTGGTTTTTACAAATGCGCACACACACAATAGCTGTCATGAATACTTTAGCTGGAAAAGTAACTTCATGTGCGTAATTTGCCTGCTATTGAATGAGATTCATTAAGTACCACCAGTTTACTTGTTTTTTCTATTGAATGAGATTCAATATATTAAAATGGTGTTCATTTTTTTGTTCTATTTTCTAATAACAGGACAGCTATAAGGTAAAAGCTAAGGAAAAAGCTATTGTTGAGGGTAATATTGATCCCGAAGTTGATCCAAACGCCAAGATCCCTTTTGATGAATATGCTTGGGATGAGGCTGCTACTGAGTTCAAAAAATCTGAGGGAAAGCAAGCATTTAAGGGATCCAGACTTGTTGGGTTTGGTGAAGGTGGAAAAAAAACTCTTAGGCTTCCAACTGCTCGACCAACCTTTTATCAAGATTCTCCTATGAATGCTTCATCTTTTGATCATAGTATTATGAAGGAAGGAATGAGGGAAGCAAACGAAGAGACCCAACATTTGAAAGAAGAGATTGGTGGGCTAAAGGAAATGATAAAGAAATTTCTTGAAGAAAAGGATGAACGGGAACGTCAACAGACTATGATGTCACAACGAGGTTCGAGTTGGTGTTCACCTATGGGCTATTTTCCACCCAGTGGTAGGTTTCCACCCGGAGGTATGTTCCCAGCCGATGGGGGTATGTTCTCACCTCTAATGCAATCACAACATCAATACCAGCCTCAATTTCATTATCAGTATCAACACCAAATCCAGCAACAGAACAGCAGACAGAGTGCAGCTTCGCCTAACAGCGCCGGCGGTGGAGGTGGCAGTGGCAGCGACAGTGGCGGTGGCGGTGGCGGTGGCGGTGGCAGTTTTAATCTCTATATGGATATGTTGAGGGACGGTGCTAGTGGCAATTTTAACTTTGGTAGTGGTGGGAATAGTGGTGGAGGAAACTAAGCAGTAATAAAGTAACAATTTTTTTTAGTTTTTTTTTGAATCATTTTAGTTTTATTGTTAGTCAGGATCCTTATTTTAATGACTTTATTATGTTATGGCTTTATTATATACTAATTTAGAATGTTTGAATTTATTTGTTTGTTATTTATATTATTGACTAAAAATATATATTTTCAATTTACAATTTTTTTTTAAATCAGAAGACGAAATTAAGAACGACAATGTCGTCCTTCATTTGGAAAAAGCCAACGGCAAAAGTCGTCCTTGTTTTGGTTCGGAAATTTGGGACGACTTTGTCGTCCTTAAATTAGAAATCTGGGACGACTTTGTCGTCCTTAAATTTATAAATTAGGGATGACATATCTCATTTAAGAACGACTTTGTCGTTGCAAAATAGGGACGACCAAGCTTTGTCCGCTTCAGCGACGAGGATATACCAACGACCAAAGTCGTCCTTAAAATTGAATTTAGGGACGAATTTTGCAGTTTAAGGACGGATTTGGCCGTTGGTAATTCTATTTTTTCTAGTAGTGAAGATTGTTGGGAGGCGTCTGAACCCGATGGAAGACTGTTATGAGGCGTCTGAACCCGATGGAAGACTGTTAGGAGGCGTCTGAACCCAGTGGAAGAAGCATTACTATAAGGCATCTCGAACCGGTGGAAAAAGAATGTTATGGCGTACGAGTCGGTGGAAGACTGTTATGAGGCGTCTGAACCCGGTGGAAGACTATTATGAGGCGTCTGAACCCGATGGAAGACTTTTGGGAGGCGTCTGAACCCGATGGAAGACTTTTGGGAGGCGTCTGAACTCGTTTGTGTGAGATGACCTGAAGAAAATGATTTTTCGAGAATACCAGACATGATGATTTGACAGTTTGGATGGGATATGGTTTCATACCTGTGCTGTGCTTACCTGTAGGCTGGGAGGACCCGATGCTACGGTTGCGATTGTGGAAGGTTGCAACCGCCTGTGGGAGGGGCCCGATGCTGCTTGTTGACGATTGTGGCTGCCGGAGGGTCTCATGCCATTGCTGATCTTGGAAGTTTGTGGCTATCGGAGCGACTGATGTTGCCACTGTTGATGAATTGCCGGGTGCGGAGCGGTCTTTGTTGACTGTTGGTTGACTTGGGAATCATGAACCTTGCTTGATGTGATGTGGATTCTGTTTGCTAGGGAACAGATTTTTTATTGATGCTTTTGGTGGCGGGGTCAATGATCTTGATACACATTGCTGGGGAGACTGATAGATCTGGATTCTTTGGCTCGGTTTTGCTTTGAGGGGCAATCCTTGAGATTTGGTAATGCTCAGTTGACTGTTGTACCTGCGGGGAAAAACAACACTCCAAGCACTACATCTAACTATGCTATTCTGTTAGTAAAGTTAAAACTATGTTAGCTTGTTTGCACGAATCTGTCTATTCTGGGAACGAGAGGAAAGAAATGCGATTATTGTATTGACAGGTCGGCCTTGTCGGGTTTGTGCATGAGATTATGGAACTGCATCGGGTGAGTGTGTATAGTGATACATATGGTGGGGGGAAACCCTCTCCCGTGCATTTACATGTGAATATATGTGGGGGTGTATTGCAGTGACGGCTGTAAGTACTCCAATTTGAGTCGGTAGCTTTTTCGTTAGAAAGTTAACGAAAGTTTTAACATTTCTAACATTTCTAACAATTCCTAACATTTCTAACAAAGTGAGGGTAGATTAGGGATTGCCACTTTAAGTTAAACCAAGAAAAGAATCTCAAAAAGCAAAAGAAATTAGAAAAATCCGAATTAAGAAAGTTGAAAAACTTGACTTCGGTTTGAATTTTAAAAAGATTATTCTTCTGTCCAAAAGCCCGCACTGTAGCAGATGAACAGTGCACGCGTCGATCCTTGTCCGCGCGGATACGTTTGATTCTCACAGTGTCCTATAAATTGAACCCTCCTCTCTCAGTTTACGGAACACAATTTGATCATAGCAACGAAGTTCTGGCGAAATATAGAGAGAAAACAGTGGGAATCCCTTGATTGCCACCATTTTCTCTTGAATCTTTCCCAATCTCACTCCAAACACAAATCCAAACATCAAACCTTGATACTCCTCAAGCCAAACACCAAATCTTGATACTCCTCAAGTCAAATTCCAAGCCTAGGAAGATAGGGTGTCACCATTGGTAAAGCCCTCCTTCTCAAAACCCTAAAATTCACTTTTGACTTCTTGTTCATCTTGTTCTTCTTACTTGGATCTACTTGATGTTTAGTTTAACTTGAGTTTTGACCCAAGATGGTCATCTTGAAGTTCATCTTCATGAATGACCATCTCAAATGGTCTATATTTTAAATCTCTAAATTGATTTTTTCTCTTTAATTTCATTTCTACAAAATATCCCCTTTCCCTTTGCAAAGGACATGTTTAAACCCCATAAATTCCCCAAGGATGACTTGAATATGATAACCACTCAATGAAAAGTAGTGGTATCAAGTCTAGGGATGAAAATGGGGTGAACATAGATGCAAATCCCCCACAAATCACATTTTCCCTCAAGAACATCTTGCTGTCCAGTAGCATTGTTCTGAGACCTCAGTCCATTTTCTTATTTTTTGGACCCAGTAAAACTTGGAATTGGGTGTTGACTACAAAACACTTTTTGTAGCCAACATCCAGATATTTCCAGAAATATTTTTATTTTATTTTTTGAGTAAGTAAAACTCCTTTTTTCAATTTTTCTTTTAGAGGCCAGTTCATCAGCTTCTGGAAATCCAGATTTCACATCTGAGATTTCCAGAAGGTTTTGACCCCTCAAATTACTTCCAAAATGGAAAGTTTCTTTGCAGAAACCCTATTTAGGGTGTTTTAAGCAACTTTCATTCTCGGACTTTCCCCAGATTCTGAGGTTTTGAAGCCTTTAAGTCCATTTCAAAGTCAAGGGTCAACTGCCTTCTTTCATTCTGGCAGAATTGCTTTTCAAATCCAAAAATCTTTTGAGTGCCAAGACTCAACCCAAAAATTCTCCAAAAAATCATGGGATCAGTTTAAAGTCTTAAAAAGAGATCCCAATTTTCACTTTTCCCAGTTTCAAATTATTTTGGTCAAAACACACACACACACACACACACACAACAAAAGGATTTCAAATGTTTGGAAGACTCGTTTTGCGAGGCGCGTCGGGTGCACACTAACGTCCTTCCCAACGCGTAACATGACCTCCGAACCTAAATTTCTGATCTCGGGCATTTTTCAAAGTTTTGGCCCTTAAAACAAAAATGGCGTGGCGACTCCGTTTGATTTTCAAAAAAAATCGGGTACATCACAACGGCGACTCATTGGGGACTAAGCTTTTACTAAAAAAAAAATGATATTTGGTATATTGGTGGAAACCATTAAACTTCCCGTTATCGCCTCCTAACACGAGTCGGGGATAAATTGTGGTTTAACAATCCCACGTACCGGTATCATCGTTTTCAAAAAAAAAAAGAAAAAGCTTTCGAGGGTCAAGCTTCCGTCCCGACATTTGAAAATCCTTTGTTTTGTGTGTGTTGATTTTTGCACATTTTTCGTGTTTGTTTTGGCCGCCTCGGAAAAAGTCAAAATTTTGATTTGTCGGAATAATGTCCCTAACTGTTGGAATTTTTGTGATTATGTGCTTATGTGCTCATTAATTTTCAAAAAAAAAAAAATTTCAAAAAAAAAAAAAAAAAAAGATTTTTCAAAAAAAGAAAATTTCAAAAAAATCATGCATCATACTTTTTAAGACACATAAAAATTTCTATTTTACTCGAAAAAGAAGATAGGCCTTGCACACTACGCGCACGTTGACCGTACACCGCACACTACGTCCTTAACCGGGAAATCCTTGTCGCGGTCCGTTTGGTCTTATTACGCCTCTCGGACGAGCACGGGACTACCCAAACATCCCGTGGAGCCTCGTGTCGACCATGCACTTGTCCGTGACACACTTTGTCAGAGACCCGGTTGGTTTTTAGTCTGGTGCGTGTCATGCCACATGTCTGTGTATAGACCTTTCCTTTCAAGCCTTTGTCGGCATACCAACTCAATATCTTTCGGGTCCCTAATCGGTCGAAGTTACGCCGGTTTTCCGCCGCAGACTTTGACCAAGATATTGACCAGGCGCCTTGACTTCGGCTCGGCGGCACAAATTATA
This sequence comes from Adenophora triphylla var. japonica, assembly GCA_022495995.1. NCBI lineage: Eukaryota > Viridiplantae > Streptophyta > Magnoliopsida > Asterales > Campanulaceae > Adenophora > Adenophora triphylla. The sequence goes on from JAFEMH010000337.1 coordinate 712,292, forward strand.
CACGACTCCCGGCATGACACCGAGTCATCAAGGATTAATGATTATTCCATGCCTAATTACGGCCTAATTGACGACAAGTCAAGATCAATCGTGGACATTCATCGGTCCAAATCATGCAGGCTTTCTTGTCGAGCTCTCGGACATGATCTTGACTTTGACGTCAGCTTTGTCCGTAATTTACATCGAATGCTCATTAAGACTGGATTACCCGCCAGACTTCTAGGATCGTCTTTCTTTCGGTCGGTGGGACCCGCTTGCCCTATAGGACCCTCGCCCGGGGCTGTCCACCCTGGGAGGTCGAAATACAGGTGGAATACGAGGGGCTTATAGACGTAGTGACGGGGCCCACCGATCCAGAATCGAGTAGTTCGAAAAAAAAAAAAAAGAAGAGCAATCTTTTCCAACCGATTAGGTTAATAAAACGTGTTTTAAGTAAACATGAACAAATAACTGCATGTTGCATGAGCCTAAGAGCCCAAACACCTACCCTCCTTCAATTCCCGCCATCTGAACCCTCGTGTCTTTCCCTCAGCCTCCGCGTAAAGCTTGGTTTCGGGCACCGGGTCACCGTTTAATCGGTTGGGAAGAGTCAGTGCCTCATCGGCTTCGCCGTTTGTTTCAACTCCGGGTTTGAGAATGTCTGCATCGGCAGTAACGAGGGGGACAACGTCACTCCGCCTCCGGGACTCCTCGGACAGGCAGAATGGAATCGGTTAGCGAAACGGATGAGAATGCGACAGAAGCACTGGTGAATAGCCTTATCGAGGCTATTAAGAGCCATGGTTTGGCCGCCGGCCTCAATCCCGATGGCACCTTCACTTTGTGGAAGAAGAGGATGACCCCAATCCCAATCTCGGTCGCCCCGATTACTCCCGAGGATGCCACCACCAACCTCCTTCGGTGCTACCGAGAACACATGTTCCTCGATCTGCAGGTCGGACCACCGGATCCATGCGGCGATGGGGACGAATCGGTTCACGGCTCCTCGGTGGGGGCAAAGTCGATGCGGAATGTCCTCTCATGGTTGGGGATACCTCGGAATGCCACGGCGGTGGAATCCCACCTCGGTTCGGAACCGATCAATCCGAGACCTTCACATCAACTGGCCCACAATTTGGAAGGCCGCCACAATGCAGTTACAGGCCACGGTCGGGAGCCCCTCCTCGGAATGGTGCTTGGTTCGGTTGCTCCTCACACGACTTTCACAAATCCATTCACTCGGACTTCTATGGGTTATCAAGCCTTCATCCCGGTTTCATCCGAATCACCGGGACCACGCGTATCCTCTCGGTTATGCATCCTCGCCACAACCGGCCATGCAATTCAACAACCGGGGACGGAACCCGCACTTAAGCCTACTTATGGGCCTCACTCCAGAAAATCCAAGCCATATGGCTACCTCGAATCTGCCTCCATCTTCTCTGCCGATTGGAAGCCAACGGCAAGTCGGCCCGGGTTCTATCCTTTTGCCCCAGACTCCTACCTACACTCCCAGGGTAATTTGGGCCAAGGACGAGGTTTTCACCTATGCTCCGGATATGGTATTCCTTCCACCAATGCACCACCAACAAAGCTAGTCCTCTTCCTAGCTCAAATATCGGCTCGGGAATTCCCGCTCCGCCTTTGGATCCCCAATTGGCTTGGTTTATGGAGCAACACAAGGAAATGAAAGCACGAGATTGTTGAATTGACCGCCAAAAAGAACAACTTGCTCTTCGGCCTATAGATCCCGACTCGATTGTCCCCCGCCTCACAAGTTTGTGATGCCCACTCTGGAATTGTTTGACGGGAGTGCATGCCCTAAAACTCACTTGGACACCTATACTTTGGCAATGAAGGCTAAGGGATGCACAAACCGACGGTTGGCCGATTACTTTAGTCTCTCTTTGAAGTCGGGGGCTTTGAAATGGTTTTTCCGATTGCGGCTGAAGCTAGGGCTACTTGGGAACAAATTACCGGTACTTTCACGAGATAAGTATAAAGCCAACTTGGAGTGGGAGACAAACGAGTTGACACTGCAAACAACGATGCGGCGCCACTAATGAGAATATTGGGGATTTCTATAAGAGATGGAACTTAAAGCTCGGTGAAATGGCCATTCCTCCCTCCGACGAGGAGCAAGCTTAGACATCTTTCGGTCATGCTTGAAGCCGCATTTGAGAGCTTCCCTCGGCCACTTCCCCTACGCCGACTTGCGTGCAATGGTTAATTCCGGGCTAAGTTTGAAAAGGCTTACAATCGCCAGCTGATCGTGCACTCGCCTACGGATATCGGGCTCCTCCCTCCAAAACTACTCTCACTTTCGCTAAAGGCAAAGAGGCGATCGCTACGCGGGACAGACCGTAACAATGCCACTTCCTTTGTTCCCAAGAAGCCCGATGCATCCGCATCCCGGCTCCAAGACTTGAGAAACTTTGGGATACCTTTGAGTGATATCTTCAGAGGTTTGGTGAGAGAAGGTTTGCTCCGCCTTTGGAAAATTATCACCCTAGAAACCCCAACGCTCCTTTGGATACCTCCAAGCATTGTGCCTTTCATCGCATTACCGTAGGGCACGACGGATGATTGCGTCCCCCGAAAAAAGGCCATCCAAGGGTTGATTGAGCAAGGGAGGTTAGAGATGCCTGAAGGACCTAATACTATCAATAACCCGCTCCCTAACAACATGAGTGTCAACATGATCGAGTTTGGTGGTTCAAGCCTTGTGGGCACAATGGAGTTTGACTCGTCCCTTTGCAAGGTCAATGAACCACTATCGCAGGTAATGAAGATGGTTGGATTGAGCAAAAAGTTGCCAAGGAAATCCCGATGGAATGGTCTCGCATAGCTCCCGTCTCCGGCGTCGAAGAATAGATGCATGGTTCAACAAAGAAAGAGCGGCTAGACTCGGGGCTACCTATCTTTAAAATAGTCTTTTGAGTCAACCTTCGTAGGTTCTAGTACTTTTCTTTCACCTAAGTCCTTCCCGGACATTTGTCGTTGTAGTCCATTTTGGACATAGTGGTTAAGTGTCTAATTTTTAATATAAGTCTTTTTCTTTTCTTGCTAGACTCGAGACATCATTTGCGCACCCACGTTACACTTAATTGAAATGGTTTTATCCAAAATGATCACTTGTGCCGCTCAACCACTAATTCTTCGAAAATGATTAATATTTAAACTAATCTGAGTGAGAAAATCAATTGATATCCTTCCCAAATTGGGGCTTACCAACTCCCCATCTTGCATCTCATATGCTCACATCCCTTTCATCATCATCATCTCGTTGCTCGATGAATTTGCATGGATCTTTTCTCATATAAAGCTTAAGCAAGCAATGAAGACTTAATCTCGTTTAGGTCATCCAAGAGGGATTGCGGTTGAAACCTTTCACCCATAGGAAAGCCATTACCTCACCCTTACTAAACACTACCCTCTCATTTCAAGATCGGCGTGTTTTGAAACCCGGTTTAGCCATCATTTTTGCTCCATACCGAGAGAAAGTCCAAGCGAGCCCGAGAAGTTAGCTTCGAGAATCGGCGATGCGCAAATTATCTCAAGCCATGAAGGAAGGACAAAGATAATCCTCAACTCCTCGTGAAGCTTTCCAAGTCAAAAAAAAAAAAAAAAAAAAAACAAAAAAAACAAAAAAACAAAAAAAAAAAAAAAACAAAAAAAGAAAAAAAAAAAAAAAGAAGGATTTTAAAATCCTCACAATCTCGGATATAATTCCAAGCTCCTCAGAAGCCTTCCAAAAAAAAAAAAAGAAGAAGAACTCAAAAGTCCCCGACATCTCAAGAAGCTCTCCAATGATCAAAAAGGAGCCTCGAATTCTCGCAAGATCGCAAAAAGTTGTCGATAGCTCTGACTTCCTCTTATCATTACCTTAAACCAATCCCAAGCCATCCTCTCAATTTTAGAGGATACTCCCATCACCATTACCCTTGCCCTTGGCCAAGTCAAAATCCGACCTCTCATTCTTGGAGGCAATCAATCTTCCTCGCCATAGATTTCCCAAACACATCCCCGCGAGCCAACCTCTCATCTTTAGAGGTTCGCCGCAAAGGCCTAGCCGACCTCTCATCTCAAGAGGTCATAATCTCCCAAATCACCCGATAGCCGATCGAAGCCCGGAAACCCAACTACAGCCCCTACCTGGATAGCGCTTTCATTCTAATATCCTCGATGTCGTGATCAAATTAATGCTTCATTGCTTGCTTAAATTGGAATCTAATCCATTTTGGTTCAAAATTACCAATCAAAGATTGTGCAAATTCAACCCTTCCCTTCATGTGAGCATATTTCATTTCTCCTCACAAACACTTGCCGTGGATGTCCCACTCAAGCTTCGCATCCGTGTCTTTCATGGACACTCTAAGGGGATATGTTATTCAATCCTCCAAATCCTCAAAATCCCCAAAGGTCCTCGCACTCGAATTTCAACATTCATTCTCTTTTCATTCGGGATAGGCCCGAACTACGGCGACCCGAGCTCTTCATAATGGAGGGAACGTAGGCAACCGTAAATGGTCCTGGCCGAAATCACAAACAAATCTCAAAAAAAAAAAAAAAAAAAAAAAAAAAAATCCGGTCTCATCAAGGATCGTCCCTATACACTTTCCGCCCTTCCAAGCTTGATTTTCGATATCGCTGGTTTTCTCCTTGTGATTAATCAAAATATTTGTTCATATCAGATTTAGGGATTGAATAACCCGAACATTAACAAAGGGTTTTAAGCACTTTGTGATCATCATGAATAAGACAAGTTTTCAAGTGTCTCGACAAGTCTTCTCTCTCCATCATAGGGAAATAGAGCCAAACACTGCTTTCTTTCCGTCTCATAGGGGCTTCCATACACTTTTCCACACCTTGTGATGCTTATACTCTCTCAAAAGAGTCAAACCAAAAGCGAGAGTGTCATACACAAATTCGGGAGACATTCCCATCTTTCAAAAGATATGCCCCCGCACGTAAACATTTCGAGTCTTGTCCAAGAATCGGTTGACTAAGGTCCGAAAAGATGGGTTCCCCCTCCGTAAGACTACTCGAATTTCTTCATGCCGGGGCTTGCTAAGCGGTTCTCCTGTGTTCTCCCGTAGCAGCCTCTTCAAGCCGGGGCTTATATAGTCATCTTCGGGTCCACGCTGGGTTCTTCACCACGAGATAGACTCGCCAAATCGCTTCTTCAAAATCTGGACTTTGCCTACTCAGATCCGGGGCTTTGTCAAGATGGTCTTTTGGACCCGAATTTTATCAAGTCGCAAGAAAGAATTTCACTTCGTAACTTGGTACACGGCAGCCTTTCCCGTAGCATCGGAATTCAAGATCGTGGTTTCTCCCGCATTAGCAATTCCATCAAATCATCCTCCTGACAAGGTTTCGGCCAAGGTCACAAAGCTCATCCAAATGAAAGAAGCTTCACTCATATCAACGTTGGCCCTAAAGTCCGTCACAAGACGCCTTCAAATGACCAAGAATGAGAGGGAAAGTTTCAATCAAGACCCGGATCCGAATCCAATCTCATCAAGATTGAGGTCCATGTGATATTGCCGACAAAACCTCACCAACAACCGTCTGTTTAAATCGCGATCAAGGGTTCTCATCCCCACTTGATCAAAATCTGCTCCAAACAGCCTCCAGACACATACATCACCACGCATCCCCACTAAAAATCTCCCAAGGGCTCATGTAGCATGCACAAAACTTGAATCAATAGGAATAATCCTAAATCATCGAAGATCATAAATCATAATTTTCCCGCCAAAAGCTTAGGCTAAGTGCATCTTCGAAAGCAAGTAAATGCATCATCTCGCGAACATATGCAAGTGATACTCTCACAATCATTTTTGGTTCCATGCATGCATCTCGTCATCATGAATGCCATATATGCATCTTCCTCTTCACTAACGAATGCAGAATTCAAACGTGAAATCAAATCCCCTTTTTCGGCAAGGATGATCTTCACCAAAGACGACCTCCAATGTCCACAAATGGATGAAGACAAATTTCCAAAGATCTACAAGCTTGGCAAAGACAAGCTCCTAGCTCGCAACTTGCTAAAGACGACCTCCAATGTCCACAAATGGATGAAAACAAATTTCCAATGAAGACCACCTCCAAGCACCGCCTCGAGACGCCAAGTTCTCAAAATACAAATCGGCCGAGACGCCAAGTCGGTCGAGACGCCAAGTTCTCAAATACAAACACGTCTGCCGTGACGCCAAGTTCTCAAAATGCAAATCGGTCGTAGACGCCAAGTTCTCAAATACATGCAAATCAAATGCCACAAATTCTCAAATACGCCGAGACGCCAAGTTCTCAAATACAATTCGGACGCCAAGTTCTCAAATACAAATCGGCCGAGACGCCAAGTTCTCCAATACAAATCGGCCGTGAGACGCCAAGTTCTCAAATACAAATCGGCCGAGACGCCAAGTTCTCAAATACAAGAAGGTCAGAGACGCCAAGCTCTCAAATACAATGCGGTCGTAGACACCAAGTTCTCAAAAGCAAGAAGTCCCAATGTGAATACAAGCTCAACCACCTCTACAAGGTTAACGATCACCAAAGAAGATGCGTACTCAACCAAACTCCTCCTTCGTGTCAAAATGCTTCCAAAGACAAAGAAATCGTCGCAAACCGTCCCACGAACAAAGCAACTTAACAACTCTTCATCAACATCGCCCGTAGCCTCGCCCTTCCGCAACTACAGTAAGCACAAAGACAGTATGAAAGCATATCTTAGTCAACTACTTTTCTAAAAGAACATTATCATCGATCATAGGGCGACTTCCCAAAATGTCAAACCTTAGGGTGACTTCCCCAAAAAGTCAAACCATGTGGCGACTTCCCAAAATAGTCAAACCATATGTAGGTGACTTCCCAAAATAGTCAAACCATGTGGCGACTTCCCAAAATAGTCGATCATAGGGCGACTTTCCCAAACTAGTCACACCATAGGGCGACTTCCCAAAAATAGTCAGATCTCAGGGCGACTTCCCAAAAAATAGTCAAACCTTAGGGCGACTTCCCAAAAATAGTCAAACCATAGGGCGACTTCCCAAAAATAGTCGATCATAGTGGCGACTTCCCAAAATAGTCAAACCATAGGGCGACTTCCCAAAAATAGTCAAACCATGTGGCGACTTCCCCAAAATAGTCAAACCATAGGGCGACTTCCCAAAAATAGTCAAACCATGTGGCGACTTCCCAAAAATAGTCAAACCATAGGGCGACTTCCCAAAAACAGTCAAACCATAGGGCGACTTCCCAAAAATAGTCAGACCATAGGGCGACTTCCCAAAAACAGTCAAACCATAGGGCGACTTCCCAAAATAGTCAGATCATAGGGTGACTTCCCAAAAATAGTCAAACCATAGGGCGACTTCCCAAAAATAGTCAAACCATAGGGCGACTTCCCCAAAACAAATAATTACGTGGAGACTTCCCAAAAATAGTCGATCATAGGGCGACTTCCGAAAACAAAAACCTTAGGGCGACTTCCCAAAAAGTCAAAACCTTAGGGTGACTTCATGACCATGGGTGACTTCCCAAAATAGTCGACCATAGAGTGACTTCCCAAAAATAGTCAAATCTTAGGGCGACCTTCCTAAAGCAAGAGGGTCGACGACTAAAGATAGTCGAAAGACCCGAACTACGATCGGCTTGATTTCCACTGGATACGTAGGTAGCCTATCATTAGGTTCAGCCACCGCACCAAAATGGTCATTCCTATCCCCAAACAGAGCGGATATACAACCCTAGCCATCGACCGAAGAGGGTCATTTCTTATCCCCCAGAAGTTTCTTTCAAAGAATCGATCGTAGAACTCGCTCGCTGTGTTGACATCCTAAAACAAATACTCTGTGGTCGACAACTAAAGATAGTCGAAAGACCCGAACTACGACCGGCTTCGATTCCTCTTAAGGATACGTAGGTAGCCTATTAAATAGGTTCACCCACTCGATCACTTGATCATCCCGCCAAATATGGAGCCTTACTCTTATCAACGACCCCGCTTCCTTCGAAAGCGCCGTCGCCGAGGGGCTACCGTAAGTGCTCCAATTTGAGCTTGTTAGCATTTTCGTTAGAAAATTAACGAAAGTTATAACATTTCTAACAATTCCTAACATTCCTAACATTTCTAACCAAGTAAGGGTAGATTAGGGATTGCCAAAAAGATAAACCAAGAAAAGGAATCAAAAAGCAAAAGAAATAAGAAAAACCCTAAATAGAAATGGCCGGAACAAAAACCGGCCGATTAATTTGAATTTTGAAAAGATTATTCTTCCCGTCCAAAGCCCGAAGCCGTAATTAATGAACAAAGGCACGCGACCAACCTTGTCCGCGCGGATATGTTTGACTCTCACAGGGGTCCTATAAATTGAACCCTCCTCTCTCGCTTACACAACACAACTTACTCACAAAGAACGGTTCTCAAGGAATATAGAGAGAAAACAAGGGAATCCTTAGATTGCCACCATTTTCTCTTGAATCTTTCCCAATCTCACTCCAAACACAAATCCAAACACCAAACCTTGATACTCCTCAAGCCAAACACCAAATCTTGATACTCCTCAAGTCAAATTCCAAGCCTAGGAAGATAGGGTGTCACCATTGGTAAAGCCCTCCTTCTCAAAACCCTAAAATTCTCTTTGATTTCTTGATCATCTTGTTCTTCTTACTTTGACTTATTTTATGTCTAGTTTAACTTGAGTTTTGACCTAAGATGGTCATCTTGAAGTTCATCTTCATGAATGACCATCTCAAATGGTCTACATTTTAAATCTCTAAATTGATTTTTCTCTTTAAATTCATCTTTACAAAGATCCCCTCTCCCTTTGCAAAGGATATGTTTAAACCCCATAAATTCCCCAAGGATGACTTGAATATGATAACCACTTGGCACAAGGTAGTGGAATCAAGTCTAGGGATGAAAATGGGGTGAACATAGATGCAAACCCCCAAAATCACATTTCTCCTCAAGAACATCTTGCTGTCCAGTAGCATTGTTCTGAGAACTCAGTCCATTTTCCTATTTTTTGGACCCAGTAAAACTTGGATTGAGGTATTGACTACAAAATACTTTTTGTAGCCAACATCCAGAGCTTTCCAGACATATTTTTAATTTATTTTTTGCGTGAGTAAAACTCCTTTTTTCAATTTTTCTTTTAGAGGCCAGTTCATCAGCTTCTGGAAATCCAGATTTCAGATCTGAGATTTCCAGAAGGTTTTGACCCCTCAAATCATCTCCAAAATGAAGAGTTCTTTTACAGAAACCTTTTTTAAGGTGTTTTGAACATTTTTCATTCCCGGACTTTTCCCAGATTCTGGAGTTTTCAAGCCCTAAAGTCCATTTCAAAGTCAAGGGTCAACTGCTTTTTTCATTCTGGCAGAAATGGTTTTCAACTTCCAAAAATCTTTTGAGTTCCAAATATCAACCCAAAAATCACCCAAAAAATCATGGGATCAGTTTAAAGCCTTAAAAAGAGTTCCCAATTTTTACTTACCTCAGTTTCAACTTATTTTGGCCAAAACACACACACACACACACACACACACAACAAAGGATTTTGAATGTTTGGAAGACTCGTTTTTACGAGGCGTTCCGGGTGCACACTAACGTCCTTCCCGGCGCGTAACGTGACCTCCGAACTCGAATCTCTTGATCTCGGGCATTTTTTCAAAGTTTTGGCCCTCAAAATTAAAATGGCGTGGCGACTCCGTTTGATTTTCAAAAAAAAATCGGGCATCATCACACCAATGCTTCGGTGAGCACCTTTTTGATTTTCTGCATTTGATAGTAGCATTCTGCACATGATGCATCTGTACGTTCTGTTCGCTTTCTGATGATTTTCCTGGTTCGCAGGTATCTGGCCGTACGTACAATGAGGCCATGAGGCTGGTGGACGGGTGGTCCGCCTACGCCAGGAGGCTTGTGGAGTTCATGCGGTGCAGTTCCCGGAGGAGCGTGGACGTCCGCGATCGGGGCCGTCTAGGCCGAGGGGTTCGCCCGCTCCCACAAACCGGGTGGGGAGGACTTCACACAGGGGTTTGGCCGCCGCGCGGAACGACCGGATTTGGAGCTCCTTCTTCGCGCACTCGGGCGCGAGAGGGGGAGTCCTCGAGTTCGCGTACTCCGAGGAGGCCCTTTGCCTATTCCCGCCGGGAGGAGTTCGGCGAGTTCCCGTTTGCGACGGATCCGGCAATGCGGAGCAAGACGTCGAGTGTACGGATGACGAGCGTGACTCGTGAGTAGTCCCCTTTATCGCTTTCTTTCTTTACGCTTTGTTTAGACAAAATGCATGTATTTGTCAGAACAAATTTTTGATTTGAACCGTATTTGCAAAAAGGCGCCCGTGGGGCGGAACTCGTACTTCGCATATTTATTCTCGTGATCACCTTTAGTTATTTTCGCAAATAAGCAAATAGGTTAATCAAAAATAAATAAAAAGGAGAAATGCATTAAAATTGAACGGGTCCAAAATTAAGCATGTATGCACTAATTTTTAATTATTTGCACCTGCATTTGCACGAGCTCCTGGGGCTAAGGGATATTGACATTGGTTGAATGAAATCAAAAGTAAGGTGCACGCAGATTTCATAAGAGTGAACAGGCATGGTTTGGAAATGTTTCCAACTTTAAGGCAACTGGCCGCAGAGTTGACCAAGTCAATCGGCAGAGGGAGTCCGGCACGACTAGAATTGAATTTCCAGATTCTTTAAATTGCAGCTTTCAGCTTTGCAATTTGTAAGAACCGCGCATTGTTTTTGCTCATTCTCGCTGAATTCCTTTTCCCTTTCTTAAGGTTTTCTTCACCTTCCGACATGGCTCCTTTCCCAAGTTATCGTCTCGGATGCAAGAGCGATATTTGGACAACTTTCGCCGTGGGTACGGAACCACACGAGGCGTAACAAAAGGTTTTTCGAAGGTCAGTTACGGGATTAAATCTCGTTTGGGCTTTGAAGGAGCTCATGCGCGATTGGGATCTTTTGAGAGCCGCGTCTCGGCCTCGGGACGTAAGGAGGAACGTGTACAGCTTTTCGTACAACGAAGTCACTGCTACGTTTGAAGATTTCCGGGCCATTCTGGGAGGACCCGAGACGGAATGTGCCTAGTTCTTCCGTATGCCGGTGGCATGGCCACCGTTGAGAAGCTAGTGTCTTTGTTGGGTATCTCGGGCCGGAGAAGCATACGGGATGCCGATACAGATACCGATTATGTTGACATTTCGGGACCGCCCGAGAGATTTGCCTGAGCCGAGGGGAGCGTCTTTCGTGGGACGCGTTTGCTCTAGGCGCGATTGCTACTCCGTTCACATTCACGTCTCGGGTGTGTGCCATCACGTTGTACCGGACTCGGTGAGGCAAAGGCCGGAGTGGGGAGACATCGTGCCATTGGTCTTGGGCGAGACGTTCCCGGGCATAGGCCGGATGGCGACCGGTGAGCCGATACATGTGGGGAGGGAGTCCCGCTATGCCGACCATGTGGCCGAGGGAGAGGCCGCAGATGATGCCCGAGGTGCCAATGTCCCGTGACGCTTGGGTCCTTCTCGCGACGTCCTTCCGGTGATAGGGGGCGATCAGCCGAGCCGGAGCTCGATGGCCGACTTTGCACGCATCACTTGCGATGGTGGGTTCCCCATTGGAAGTTGCAGACTTGTAGGACCGCTCAGAGGGTCTGTTGATCGTCGAGTGCCGGGCCGTCTCGCACGTCTTTCTATATTCCATCATTGGTTCCAAGCGGCAAGACGGGCCGGAGCAGTGCCACCGACCGATCTCGAGTTATGCCGCTACCTTTGAGGTGGGATCTCTGCATATGGAGGATCCTTCGACGCTATTGCCGATCACCCGGTGGTGGCAATACACGCCCTTTCCCGCCAGGTTCTCTTTCACCGAGAGAGGGCACTGTTCGTCGACGCAAGATTCGAACCGGTACGAAGAGTTTATGGGGAGACACAGATGGCTATCTTGTGGAGACGGAGTGAGCCGTTAGGTGCCGATCACCCGGGATGCCTCGACCTTGAGGAGGACAATGGCGAGGGCTAACCCCGGGAATCGTACCGGCGATGCCATGGCCGATTATGTGGCAAGTGCCGATCGGGAGGCCAATCAAAGCACTATGATGATGGCTCGAAGCGAGGCGGCTCGAGACAGAGCCAGAGAAAGGATCGTGTTGACACCACAAGCTTGACGGAGGCGTCGGGAAGAGTCCCCGAGCCAGTAGAAGGCCTACCGAATATTTCCCGCGAAGGTGAAGAACACTCGCCGGGAAAAGGGAAGGGGAAGAAGGATGAAGGACCTAGTACGGAAACTAGGTTGACCTTGCCGTCCGTAGTATCCACCCATTATCATTGCGTACACATTAATTGATTAATGTTTTATTGTAGTTTTGCTAAAGGTAGCGAGTCAAGAGTCGACCGTGCTTGAACTCATCAAAGAATGTTTTAAACCGTTATGAATTTGTAGGTTAAATGAAAAGAGTTTTTCGAAACACAAGCAATTGATGCTTATTGTATTTTTTGTTTTTTAGACCGAACCAAAGTTGGCCGCCTACGTTCCCTTTTACAATTGGACTAAGGGGCTGTGTCACCATAGTTCGACACTTTAGGTGAATTTGAGAAAAACAAAGACAAAAGAAGTGCGACTGCTTTTTACCCGGATCATTAGCGGGAATGTATCCAAATGGGTATTACTCTTTAGCACTTTAATTTACCGAGGGTGACGGTGTATGGGGAAGGTGAGTTGACTCGTGCTCTTCCTCAAACGAAGTATCTCGCGGAGCTTGCTTCCGTTCACGGGGTTAACGAAAGGGTTTCCGTCCAAATCTCGCTAGCTTCATAGCTCCTCCGAGAAGATTCTTTGTACTACGAACGGTCCTATCCGTGTAGGCTCCCACTTTCCGAGGGGATTGGTCTCGCATAGGAGGCTTTTCCTTTAGCACCAAGTCGCCTTCTCTCGATGTCTCGGATCTTGACTTTCTTGTCGAATGCTCGTGCCATTCCGCTCCGGTAGGCTCGAGCGTGTTCCATGGCTTTCAATCTCGCGCTCGTCGAGTAGAGCAAGTTCGTCGTGACGGCTCGTAGCCATTCGACTTCATTGATCCCGTTTTCCAAGAGGACTCTGAGGGATGGAATTTCCAATTCCACTGTAACATCGCTTCCATTCCGTAGGTAAGTGCGAACGGAGTCTCCCCGTGGCGGTTCTGACCGATGTTCGGTATCCCTGCAGGGCTAGATGTAGCTTTTCGCCGCCTCCCGACCTCTCGGTGGTCATCTTTCCGATTATCATGGCGAGAGTCTTGTTGGCCGCCTCTACCGCACCATTGGTTTGTGGTCTCGTAAGGAGAAGACTCCGTGACGTGTGACTCGAATTCGGCCGCAGTTGGTCACAATCTCCTTCGAAGTGAGTCCCATTGTCTGAGATGATCTCGTTGGGCACTCCGTATCGGCACATGATGTTCTCTCGGATGAACTCGGCCACCTTCTTAGAATCTCAGCACTCCGTACGATCTCGGCTTCTACCCATTTGGTGAAGTAGTCAATCGCGACTAAAATGAACTCGTGACCATTGCTCCTCGGAGGAGTGATCTTGCCGATGACGTCGATTCCCCATGTGGCGAAAGGCCATGGCGTAGTCATGCAATAGAGTTCATGAGGAAGGATGTGGATTGAGGTTGGAGAACCGTTGACATTTGTCACAGCCTTCTGACGAACCGGATGCGCCTGTTTCCATTGATATCCAATAGTATCCCATACGGAGAATGATCTCGTGTCAATGCTCGGGCGTTCATGTGCGGACCGCAGTTCCGTTGTGAACTTCGCTCATTAGCTCGCCGGCTTTTCTTTGTTTACACACCGAAGGAGTGGTCCTCGTGGCGCTTCTTGTACAACATACCCCTGCATGACAAAATGGGATGCCGTGCGTTTTAATGCCATCATGTTTTTGGCTTTGATCCCTTCTTTGTATTTTCCATCTTCACTTGTGAAGGAAGCTTCTCCGCTTTGGAGGTACCGGTAAATTTGATTGTACCAGGTTCGTCGATCGTTTCTTTTTCTTTTTTCGATCTCACAAAGAATAGGCGGGTGTTTCCCGTCCGCCTATTCTCGAGGGGTTTTACCGCTTTCCTTCGGGAATTTCGACAAGAGAGGCGAGGGTTGCTGTATGCTCGCGAAGCGGTTCCTCGTCTCTTGGCAAATAGTGAAAAGAGATGTCCTTGAACCGAGCAATGAGCTCCTCCATGTACGCGTGGTACTTCGAAGGCCGGAATCTACCGTCTTCCATTTGTTGGATACTTGATTGATGATCAATGCCGAGTCTCCATATACATCCAAATTTCTAAGATGTTGCGCCGAGGGCGGCTTCCAAACCTCGCCGCACAAGCTTCATATTCTCGTCGCATTGCTGGTTGCTTCAAAATTCAGCCTTGACGGCTATGGGAGTATGCTCGCCCTGGGATCGACAAGGAGCATTCCAATGCCATTCCCCTTCTTGTTGGCCGCCCCATCGAAGAAGAGTTGCCGCCGGTTTGCGCCGTCAAGTGAAAAGATTCCGTCGTCCGGAAATTGCGGATCGTGACCCTTAGGTTCACCGCTCGGGAAGTCGGCAAGCCGATCTCGCCATTACTCGCCCTTTGTTGATTTTCTCGACCATGTACTTGATGTCGAACTCACCAGAAGAATGACCACTGCTAGCCGCATCGACAGTGATGGCTTGTCAAAGAGATATCTGACGGGTCCACTTTGGAGACCAGAGCACCGAATGCGACCGCATGTAGTGTTTCAGCTTCCCGACTACCCATACCAAGGCGGTACAAGTTTTCTCCGATGCCGAGTAGCCGAGTTCACTTCCTTGAAGCTTTCGGCTTACGAAGTAGATTGCATGCTCAATCTTGGAATCTTTCGTTCTTGTGCCAAGATTGCTCCGATTGACGTGTCTCGTCACCGTCGATACAGGAGTAGTGGCTTGTCTTCATGTGGCGGGCACAGATTGGGGGATTAACCAAGTAGGTCTTGATCTTCTCGAAAGCCGTTTGGCACTCTGAGTCCCATTTGATGTCGGCATTCTTTTTCATCAGCTTGAACATGGGCTCGCAGAGAGATGTCAACTGGTTGATGAAGCGACCGATGTACTCAAGTCTTCCCATGAAGCTCTTTACTGTCAGTGGTTTGAGGCGGCTTCATGTCGATGATGGCCTTGATTTTCCCGGGATCGGCTTCGATACCTCTTTTCTCGTAACCATGTATCCCAAGACCTTGCCGCGCTTGACGCCGAAGGTGCACTTTGCCTGTTCAACCTCATGGAGTGTTTTCTCGAGTCTCTGTTGAAGAACTTCCTCGCATCCGTCATGTGCCGCATGTCCGATCCCTTCGAGTGGATGATCATGTCGTCGACATATACTTCGATTTCTTTGTGTATCATGTCATGGAAGAGGGTCAGCTGCACTGCCGGTAAGTAGCCCCTGGCCAGTTCTTCGTAACCGAATGGCAAGACCGTGTAATGATGTCCCCATGGAGTGGTGAAGGCGCCTTGGCCTCGATCCTCCTGACATCTTGATCTCGGTTGTATCCAAATGAACCCGTCCACGAAGGACTTTACTTCGAAATTTGCCGTGGTGTCGACCAAAGATGTCGATGTTAGGCAATGGGAAATCATCTTTAGGCTGGCCTTGTTGAGATCCCCGAAATCCACGCAAAGATCCGACCTTTCCGTTGGCCTTGGTGACCGTCACGATGTTGGAGAGCCAAGTCGGGTACTCAATCACTCGATGAAACCAACTCTGAGCATTTTCTCAATTTCTTCTTTAACTTGCAAGGACCATTCGCTTGATCTTGCGCAGCCTTCGCTTGACAGCTTCGATTCGGGATCCAGGGAATTCTCGTGCTCCACGATTGAGGGATCGAGTCCTCGGCATGTCCCGGTATGACCAGTGCGAACACGCCAACATACTCCCTGAGGAGGCTTATCGTGGCTTCTTTTTCTCGCATCGGCGAAGAAACCGCCCACTTGTGTCTCTTTAGGCTCTCGCACCGACCCCAGGTTCACTTTGGTCATAACCTCTTCACAGCTTGGGCCCTATTGTCCTCTTGGTCAACTACACGCTCGAGAACTTCTTTAATGTATTGTTCGTTTAATGTGTCTCGCTTCTTTATCAATTGAATTATTAACGTCTTTTAAGTTGTTTGTTAACTTATCGCTGTTAAAGTGGCAATGAGAGGATACTCCGAAAGGTCGACTTTTCATTAAACAAGAACGGGAATACATGATTGGCTACAACATTATAGTCCTCCTGGCGTAAGGCCGCTGGATGACTCGCAGGATCGGACTCGACAAGGACCGACTCGCAGGGTTTGAGACCGGGTTTAGGAGATGTGGGCGCGGGCCCAACTTGTCTTCCACCCCGCCCGGCTTGCCCTCGCTCCGGTGAAAGTTACCCAATTCTTCAGTGGCATTGCCGGATGCTTGATGAGGGTGCGGGGATCGAGAGGCTTGGCTCCCGCCGTCCCTATCATGGCGATCATGCCGTTGCCTGAGCCCCGCCGATCAAGTTGGGCAACTCCATGACTTCTTCAAATGCACTCGTAGAGCCGGTCCACCGAGAGCGTCTTCTATGAATTCCGGTTCCTTCGCTGACTTACCGTCTCGAATGTGGCCTCGACGGCCGATCCGAACAACTTGTTTCCCATGGAGAGTACCTTGAGTTGCTCCTCCAAGTCTCTGGGATTCCTCAATGTGTACTCATGCTGGATCGTGGTGGCAGCTTGGTCCAGGTAGAGCCGTGATGTCGAGGAACGCTCCCCTTATCGGATTAGCTTGAGTCCTCTCAAACGCTGAGGTCCCGTGCTAGCTGTTCCATTCTTCTCGTAGTCTTGGTGTTGACTATCCCCGCTTCTTTCTCATCTTCATCGCCCACCGCCGGTCCCTCGCCTCGCTGTTCTCGCCTGTGCCGGTCCCTCAGCTCGCTTGCTGTTTCCCCTGGCCCTCGGGCCCTCGGCTTGCCTCTTGTTTGCTCCTTGCCGGTCCCCTCGCTTCGCCGCTCTCGTGAAGTAATGAGCGAGGTCAAAGCCGTAAGGTCCTGAGATTGGGTGTGCCGTCTGAGGTTCCCCTTGCGGGCCGCCGCCTTGGTGCGGGCGAGCCTTTGTCTTCCTTGATGTCGCCCGGTGTTGGCACGTAGCCAAGCCCCCGGACCGTGGTGTGGTCCTCGACTTCAATAACTTGGTGTCGCCTTGCAGCCTTTTTGCCGAGCCCCGCCCCGGGATGAAGTTCATGAGTTTCATCATCCTCATGGCGGGAGGAATCTCGTGGAGACAAAGGGAAGGTCCACGTTGCATATTTGGATCTTCGAGGTCTCCGTGAGTGAATCCAAGCTAATGGCATGTCGTCATTATGCTTGATTTCCAACACCGGAATGTCGTTGGTGCCGGTCCCCTAAGGTGACACCGTCGCCGTAGATCGTGGTTAGCCGTTGCCTTGCATGAACTTGAGGCACCGGTGAAGGGTGGATGCCACGCCATTGATTTGATGCAGCCAGGACGCCCAGATGGCCGTGGAAAGTGATTGGAATGTCCAACACTTGGAATTCAAGGGGATCACCCGCTGCCGAACCGTATGTTGAGAGTAGCAACCCCGAGAACCGTACGGAAGTAGAGTCATAGGCCTCGACAAAGGTGGACTCAAGGCTTAAGATCTCGTGGGCTTGATGTCAAGCAGTCCATCATCTTGGCGGGCAAGACATTCATTCCGGAACCTCCGTCTACCAACACGCGGAAGGCGACGCCGTCCACTGATCGTGATGTAGAGCGGCTCATTGTGATCAGCCCCAAATTTCTGGAAGGTCCAAATCTGAAGGTGATAATGTTGCCATAGTGGATGTTGCCAATCATCTCGAATGACTTCATCTGGGGTCAAGGCCCACGGGACCATGGTACGGGCCAGCTTTCCTCTAGCTTGAGCTTGTGAGGATAAGAGGAGGTGAGCAGAGACCAAAGGGAAATGTTCGCCCGAGTCCGCTTGAGCCGAGTGAGGATCGGGTCCTCTTTCAAGGAATTTGCGTCTTCTGGGCCGGCCGGATTGCAATTCTGGCTCCGTCGGCTTTTTGGTGGCCTTAGGTGGTAATGCATGGATTTGACCCGATCGGGTTAGAACGCCGACATCGTTTGGTCCCTTCGAACAGCCGCTTCCGAGTTGAGCCATAGTTAGAGGAGGATTCCTCGTAGCATAGGGCCATACGTCTTCCTCAACTCATTGATTGTGGATGAATTCCCTGAGCTTCGGGCACTTGACGGATTCTCGTCCCAGATACCGGCTTAGGTGCCTCTCAAGGGGAGGTAGCCTACGCTTGACGCAGCTTGTTCGAATGTCGCTGCACAACAAAGGGTTGCCCGAATCGAACCGTGCGTGCTAACCCTCCGGGAGGTTGGAGAGTTCTCGGCTCAAGCGAACGGTCTCCTTGATCTCTTCACGATATATCGCGTTCCTTTCCTTCTTGCCGAGCATACTCAGGCATTCTGGAGTTGGGTCCGGCGATACTCGTGGTTTGCTAGTTTTCCTCCACTCGGGGCCCATATCAACCTTCTTGCAATGGAGCTCGCGTCGAGAGTTAGCGCCTCGCGTTTCTTCCCATGTGAGAATAGCCAGCGCTTCTTTGAATCGCGTGCAGCCTAGGTAAACCTCCATCGGGGAGAGTTTTCTCCTCTCGCTTATCTCGAGTGGCGGTATGTCGGAAGGTGAGTACACGGCTTCCCGAACATCTCGCCCATGTGACTCGGTTGCCGTCCCAGCTGATCGTTTCGTAAACGAAGGCCGTAGATTGTGGAATTTCCCCGAGTAGTTGCCGAGACGAATTTCCATCCTCCTCCTCGTTTTTAAATAGACCTTCCTCCCCGAGTTGGCCTTTCAATTTGAGTGCGGTAATGATCCGTTCCCATCCTCCCAGACCCTCGGGAGTCCGGTTTTGTTGACTTCATGCCCGGCTTGGAAGAGAATGGTTTCATCGTCTTCATCGTCGCCACAGAGAACTTGCTTTCCTCGCAAGGTACGCGCCGGGATTCGTTCTCGCCGTGTCGTTCCATCTCCTAGGTCATTTGGGACCGCTGACCACCCTCGGGCCGGCGCAGAGGGGTTGGATGAGAACAGACGGTAGTCGTGGAAGTTGCCATGAGCAAAACTCTTGAGGTCGAACCGGTCTAGAGTGGCCTCTAGCTTTCTCGTCCGAAGCCGCCCGTGACACTTTAAGGGCTTGGTCCCCGTAGGTCTTTCGAGCTTGGTCTTCGTCCCAAAGACGACTTTCTTGAGCGGCTAGCTCCATGAGAGCTTTCCTTGCGAGACCTAGGCAGCCTCCGTAGGTGCGCATCGTCCGGCTAGTGTCCGTAACCGTGATTACATTCAAATCGCCGAATGGCGGGAACACTTGGATTACATTGACGAAGGAAGTCGGATCGGGACATTCCATGCGGCCTTCCTTGATCTCGATCACCAAGAAGTTTGCCCATATCTCGTTGATTGACCCCACGGGGGTATTGAATTCCCGCAATGTTGACGGTCTCGTGATCTCGCTCGATCGCCAAGTCTATCAAAGCTAGCAATGATCGGCGTGATGTCTCGAATCCGGGCCGCGACGACCGGGAGTAGAATCGAACCGAAGCATGTTGATGCCGAGGTGGTCATTTCCTCGTGCCTGGAGGCCGACTCGCTTGCGGGGAAGACTTTCGCAGATGTTTTCGGGTGGCCGCCAAGCGTTCCCGAGGTTGATCTCGACTTGTAGCAGGGTGAGGAGCTTGGTCTCCTTCGCCGTTGCCCTTCGTCCTGCGGCGCTGAGGGTATAAGCTTGACCGACGGCACGGGCCTTGCCACCGGGCCGGTACTGAAGTAGGGATGAGCTCGAGCTCGCTTGGCCAAAGCCTCGTTTACCATGAGCAGCAAGCCATCAAGGGTGACCTTGGTGTTACAACCGATAACAAGGACCGGATCCTCGCTTCATCAGATATCTCGAATAGATGATATTGACGGTCGCCGCCCTTACTTGATCGAGGGATTCCTCGTTGCGTGAATCACGTGCTTCCAATTATCTGATAGCCGCTCGTATCGACATTGAGCTTGACAATTTCCATGGTATTGGAACCTTGGTCGTAGGTGACCCGATCGGAAGGAGTTCCGTCCTCAAAACCGAGCATGTGAATGCAGAGGTCCGCTATGCGGGTCCGCGCGTCCTCGACTCCGAGAGTCCAGATTCATCGTCATCTCGATCGCTCAATCTGTGTGTAGGGACGTATTGCGTCCCGGCTGCGTTGTTGAGCAGCCTAGGAAAACATCATGCTCTTCGTTGGAGAAAAGGGGTGCAATGGGTAGTTCCTCGTGGAGGACATCCCATACGACTTCCATTGATTCATCACGAGAATGACGGTGCTTGTTGACCTTTATCACAAAGATCTCTTCGCCTGGCGGGGCCAGAGAGTTGGTTTGGAGAATGCTGACAAATCTTCGAGCGGAGACAGGGGGTTTATGGGCCCGCATCATGGCGATGTTCGCCGTTTCCTTCCACCCGCTCCAAATGTTGGAAACGACAGCTGAACTTGATGTATCTGATCGCTCTGTGGTCCGCCCGCTCGAGTACGTTTACATAGTTGGCATCTCCGACTCGAGGGATTCTCATGAGATTTGCCCCGTAGTCCCTCGTTGATTCGAAGGAGGTAACCCCGTGCTCGAGTGCGACACGCTGCCACTGTCTCGCTTCATTTCCTATGAGGAAACTATCCCCTGATGACTTCAAGATCTCCCTGCCGGTTAATGAACTTGACGCACTGATGGAGAGTGGAAGCTATGGCTTTCATGTGGTGTAACCAAGGGCGTCCCAAAAGAGCTGTGAACTCGGATGGAATGTCCATCACGTGGAATTTTGCTGGCACCATTCGGGGTTTCGAACCGTAGTTCCAGAGTCACCGTCCCCTGTGATGGGACGAGACGAGTTGTCGTAGGCCTTGATAGTCCGAGTAGACGGTATCGATGGCTTTCATGGATGCGGAGAGCTCGCATCATGCCGAGAGGGAGGACATTAACGGCTGACCCGTTATCTACCAATACTCCGGAGTGATATGGTGTTGAGTTTGAGAGTGATGTACAGAGCTTCGTTGTGCCCCGAGGCGTCTCTCGGTAAGTCTTCGTCGCGTAACGTGATCATGCCGCCATATAGGCGGGAGTCGTAGATCTCGTCTCTATCCGTAGAAGGAGAGTCATCCACCATCCGTTTCCTATCTTCCTCTTGCGAGGTAAAGCCTTCGTGGAACCTCGTGAGCGTGTTGAGGCCGCCCGTGGCGGTTGCCGCCCTTGGTTAGCACATTGATCGAGTGCGATTGCCAAGCCGACCTTGATCTTCCTTGCCGGTCCGAGCTCTAAGCCGGACAAATTGAATCTTGGCTGATCCCGCGGAGGGTTAGGCTTCGACCGGCGCAAGATTACCAAGATCCGAGGTATTCCGGTGTCCCAGTGGTCTCGACTCGGTTTCACTGACTTTTCGGCTTTCCCACCCCCGTCTGCTCTAAAGCCGCATGGCCTCGGAGGCAAAGAGGACTCGGGCCGAGTACAAGACGTAGTAGTCGAACCTCCCTGAGGGTTCTCCAAGTGTACCTACACTCGGTATCTCCAGCCTTCGTATCTTTCTCTCGCTTGCCGTTGAGAGGATTTCTTCTTCGTTTTCTCGAGGATTGCTCCCAGCCGAGACTCGTACTCCAGCAAAGTGAGCGCCGCAAACATCGTAGCCGATGTGGACATTAGAGGAGGATCCAAACCGAGAGAGGCGGAGAAACCGGTTCTCGCGGCACTCTTCTTGGGCACCCACTCAATGGAATTCACGCCGTTATTGTTCTGAAAGGGATTCCCGATCAGATTGGGCCCACGGGGCGCTCTAACTTGCCTTCTTCTATCAAGTTCGGATTTCGTATCGTAACCCCAAACAATTGTCGCTGGTATGGCCGTGATACACGATGGAAGGCGCAAGATTTGCTCTTGTCCGCATTGGCTACGGGAACTTTGGGTTTGTAATTGGCAACGGGCTTAAGGAGACCCTCCTTGATTAACCCTTCCAAAGATCTTGCTCAAGGGCATGTCCAACTTGTCGAAGTGTACAACATGCCGCTTCGAGTAGAACTGCTTTGCGGGACCGGGTTTCGTTACCCGACCGTCGTCCCCGATGGACGTAGCCGATGCACGTATCTTTCCCTTTGCCGGGGCCGGTGCGGATTGAATGCAACGTTGAGCGGTATCTCGTATGGCCGTGGCAAGAGCTAACTTTTCCTTGAGATCCTTCTCGAACCGTGGAGCCGCATTGACCATGGCCCGAGATCTCGGGAAGAAATTGTGACCGATGAGAGTTCTGATGGACGGTCTTAAGCAGACTTGAAGATCCGCATCTGCTCGTCTTTGGAGAGTGGCTCCATGATCTCGGAGAGTTTCCAGCCTCCATCTCTTGTAGAATTCCCCAACACTTTCATCCGCTCGCTCGCTGGTGATTAAGTCCTCGCGACTTGTTTCCCACTCTAAGTTGGATCTCGTACTGCCCAAGAAGATGTTACCGATCTCGTTCCTGTGTGTAGGTGTGGCGATCCGCAGCTTGACCCTCGAAACCATCGTAACGCCGAACTTTTGAGCGTATGCCGGAAGTGGTCGGCCATTTGCCGGAGGGTTGCTCCTTTTGCTCTCATGCCGAGAACGTAAGTGTCGACGTGCGTTTGAGGACATTCGGTTCCATCGAATCGGTCCATCTCCGCATTCCGAACTTGGCAGGGAGAGGCGTGACCATTCCCGGATCTCGTGGATTTGAGCGTTTCCTCGCTTTGAGCCGCTCATGGTGGCTTTCGTGTCTTTCATCCGCTCGACCATCCAGCAAGGTTGGGTCCAAGGTGGACCGTGAGGCTCGGCGCCGGTGCTACCACGTGAGCGGTAGTGATTGGAGGTGGAAGGCTTGGTATATGAGAATATACAGAGCCTTTTCTCGAACTCAGACGGGGTTTGTCCCCTGTTTAGGGATTCGTATAGGCAACGGGACGAACCCGGAGGATATTGAGGGATATTGGCATCTCGAGATTGGTCCTGGCCGGTGCGCCGGGTGATATTGAGTGACGGGCGTAGCACCGGGCCGACTAAAATTGACAGGTTGCCCCGAGAGGTGGCAACATGGAGCCTAGGTCACTGCTTTCCTTGGTTGGAAGGCATCCCGTAAGTTGGCGGGGAGGAACCCGATTGAAGGTTTGGTGAACCGGGTTTTCGGGAATCATCATCCTCGACTGTGACAAAAGTACCGTCTCGACCGGGGATAGCCGCTATACCTCGCTCATTCGTAAGCCGTACCACGAAATTCCGCCGATCTTCTTTCTCGCCTCTTGTGAACCTCACAAGCCCGAATGGCTTCTTCCAATGTCATATCTGTTACCGGTGGCGGGGTCCTTCCCCGTCACGATTTCTCGGTGAGCTAGACATGTCGGAAATTCTCGCCGAGGGAACCGAGGGAACCGAAGAACCGTCTCGACGCCGCCGTTATCGTGATCCCGGCAAGGCGCCGACCCGAAAATTTGAACCACTTTCTCGCTCGCCGCAGTGGAACGAAAGGAAGGGTTTAGGCTTCTGGAAAAGGGTATTTGGCTCAAGGTTTTCGGGCTTGTGCAATGTGCAGCTACCGATTAAAGTTTACTTAAAGCGCGTTTTCTCGTAGTCCTAATTGGTTGGAAAAGAGCGTGTCTTCTTTTTCGCAACTAATCCTAGAGCTCTAATCGTGGATCTCGTCACTACGCTTATAAGCCCTCGTTTCCATTATAGATCATCTTTCTCAGACGGACTATCCCGAGCGAGGTCTCGATAAGGCAAGCGAGTTCCACCGACAAAGGAAAAAGTGAACTTAAGGCTAGCCGATCACGCAAACTTTCAACGTGTGTGACGTACGGGCCACTGGCCGAAGTCAACGTCCTTAAGTTAAGGCGGGGATCGTGCCAAAATTTGGGCATGACCTCTCCTGACTCGCTTGTGCGAGAGACCTTAGCTTTTTAGCGTTGGCCAAGTTGTGGCTGGCACGGTACATACGGCGAGGTTTGGTGACACGGCGTCACATTGAACCTTCTGGGTATATTTTTCGGCAGAGCTCCGCGTCAAAGTCAAGGCTGAAAAGCTCAAGACTTCGGGTCGGGAACGACCTTCGGTCTAAAACTCTCGAGCTTGACTCGGAGTGGGGCCCGGCGTGAAAAACATACACTTAGGCTTTATGACACGAGCTAAGCCAAAAACCAACCGGGGTCTTGGACAAAGTGTGACACAAAGAGTGCATGGCTTACACGGGCTAGGATGGGATGTTTGGGACGACCCCGTGCGCCCCCGAAAGGTGTCTGGCAGACCAATCGGAGTGCAACTGATAAGGCCATCCCGGGTTAGGGGTTGTAGTGTGCAGTGCACCGAGGCAGCAAGTGCACGTGAAGTGCAGTCACTAAAATTCTTTTTTTGAGTAAAACAGAGATTTTTCAGAATGTGTCTTAAAGAATTTATGATGCACAGTTCAAAAGACAGCATGGAAATCAAACATGAATGGGGATGCACAAACATGGTATGATTTTGAAAAGTTGACAATGTAATGCCTTTGAAAAAACCGTTCGAGGTTTAAAGTAACACACACACACGAAAACGAGGAAGGGTAAACGAAAGTTTGACCCACGGAAGGCTTTTTAGAAAACATCGGCAGTTTTAAAAAAAGTTATCTTTTCCCCAGCGGAGTCGCCAACTGAAATTACCCGATCTTTTTCGCGCGCGGGCGGGGGGCGCGGAAAAGGCGGTTGTCTTTCGCGGAGGGGTTGGTGTCTGAGACCTCGCTTCATGGGAAGGAACAAAATGAGGAGTCGCCATGCGGTTTTTGTATTTTGAGCCCAAACGTTGAGAAACGGCTTTTGTGAAAAGGTGTCGTTTTTATTGGTAGCAAAAACTTAGGAAAAGGCTTTTGAAAACGGGGATCATTTTTATTGGCAGCAAAAACGAGTAAAAAGCTTTTTTTTGTACCAGAGATTGTTAGGTTCGGAGGTCAGGTTACGTTTCGGGTAGAGTATTACGAGATCGCCCGAAACGCCTCGCATGACGAGTCTTTCTACCTTTCTTGAAATCGTGTGTGTGTGTGTGTGTGTCTTTTGAAATGGGGGCTTGAATGACAAGCTTAATCTTGGTTTGAATGACAAACGTTGATTAGGTGACTTTTGAAAAGACGAGCGTTTGAATGACAAACGTCGGTTTGAGTTGAAATGAGCGTTTGCGTGGCAAACGTCGATTTTGAGTTTGAAAGGAGCGTTTGCGTGGCAAACGTCGACTTTGAGTTGAAATGAGCGTTTGCGTGGCAAACGTCGACTTTGAGTTGAAAAGGAATTCGAAGGTCGAACTCCGGCTTTTTGAACCGGGCGAGTCATTGTTAACGATTTTTACGGGAAAAATGCGTATTAAATGATTTTAAGTGTCAAATGGCGGCTTGGAGTTTGAAGATGAGCGTTCGGAGGCCGAACGTCATTTCGCGCGTTTTGAAAGAGAGTTCGACGGACGAACTCCGGTTTTTGAACCGGGCATTACATTGTTAAAGCGGTGCCAACGGAATCAAACGATCCGGATTCGTAAATGACGATCAACGAGGCCAAACGGCTCGGAATTGTAAATGACGATCAACGAGGCCAAACGGCTCGGAATTGTAAATGATGATCAACGAGGCCAAACGGCTCGGAATTGTAAATGACGATCAACGAGGCCAAACGGCTCGGAATTGTAAATGACATAAAAGTAAACGGAACGGGGTCGAAACGCCGTTTTAACCCGTGATTACTTCTCTTACGGAAAGAGAAGAGGATCGAGGGGCTAAAACGTATCGGACCCCGTTAGACGGAGGCGTCTACATTTTGATAACGACGTTCGAAACAGTTATAGCGACTGGCGCGTAAACCGAGACGGAACGGGAGATTTAGATAGAGGGAGTTATACCTATGGCTAGGGTCGACTCCTTTGGCTCGGGAGGTGTGTACGGGACACGGAAAGTGATTCGAAAGGTTGTTTCGAAGTTGTAGGGTGCGTATTTGATCGAAATACGAAGGTTTCACGCGAATCGAGACGTAACGGGAGCTCGGGAGGGGTGAAAACCAGTTTGGACCGTGGGGGGTGGTGATTTTTGGTGTAAAAATCCTCTTTATTTGGCTTTGACATCCATTTCTATTTATAGGTGAAATTTGCAGTAGGAGTCCGGACGGACTTTGCCTGAATCCAGGGGGTTTTGTGGTATTTTGAGAATTTGAAGGACTTGCTGGCAATTTCAGAAAATGTGCACAAAGTGAGTCCGCCGACTTGGCTTGCAAACCAGGGGCATTTTGGTCTTTTCACTTGATTTGTGATTGAAAGGTGACGAGAGGGCTGTGGCATGCCGGACACGTGTCCGACTCACCCTTGCATGGGAGTTCGTCCCCGGTCCCGCTTTGTCCGTTTTTTAAAATAACAGTCCGGAAATGTCCGAAACGCCCCCAAAAAGTGCCGGAAATGCGTTGTGGAAAGCCATACTTTTACGTGAGATGTCACGTGCTAAGTACGGTTCGACGTCGGGATGCACGGGGCAGTCCCGGGACGTCTTGTTGGCACGGCAACGGGGAGTTTAACGAGTTCCGGTTAACCTGGAGCGGGCCAGTTAACGGATTTCGGTTAACTTTCTGACGGATTTGGACGATTCGAATTTGGGTACTTACAACGGGTCCCAATCAATAAGACATTTGAATTTCCATGAAATGTGTCTTGATTAATTTCTAAAATAATATTTCTTGTTCATTACAAGTTAAAAACTTCTTGATGAGTTCAAGCACGGTCTACCTCTTGACTCTGCTAACCTGCTACAAAGATCTAAAATACAATAAAATGCCTAAATACACTAATGTGTTTGCAAAATGGCAATAAGAGGATCCTAAGAAAAGATTTGTCAGTCGTCATTCGCCGAGTCTTCTTTGGTCTTCTTCCCTTTTCCTCGGCCCCGTCGAGTCTTCTTCCTCTTTTTTATCAATGATATCGGTATCCCTCATCCCGACCTCCGGTATCCTCACTGGAGCCTCCACCAAACCCGTGTCAATAAGTGCTCTCTCTACCCGAGCACGAGTCCGCACCTCCTCCCTCTGAGCCTCAGTCAAAGGAGCAACCTCGGACAACCTCTTGTACCGAGCCTCCATGTCTCGATCGTGTCACCCGACCGGTTATGGCGACTCGCCTTAGCCTCGCCTCCCTCGTAGTCCTACTCGAGTCATAGTCGCCTCCCAATAAAGCTCGACGTCTCTCCTCCAAGATGACCTCGAGTCACTCCCATCTCCCTCTCGTACTACCCAAGTAGACAAAGTGGTCAAGATGGTACTCTTCCCGCCTCCCGAAGATAGCCACCGGTGGGAAAGCAGTGTATGTCCAAGCCCTCGAGAAGAAAGAGAAACCGGGCCGGATCTCTCATGTCCAATGGCACCACCTCCATGGTCCGGATGTCCTCCCAATCACTCAACGGCTCCCGTAAAGCCCCAAACCGCCCGGATACTAAGCAGGAATGTAGAAGGACGACCAAAGAGAACCTCGGGAACCCTCACAAAGATAGGACTCCTGAAATGTCCTCCTGGTCTGCAACCTCCAATGAGGTATCCACCAACGGATGTCCGAAGCGGATAGCCTGGCCATCATCAACTCCCAGCTACTCTGGTCCTGTTACCTCGGTGCACCTCTCCGAGAAATCACCCAAGGGCACTGAGTCGGCAAAGCCCCTGGCAAAGCCCCGAGCCTCTCCCCGCAGCCCATAAGGTCGCACAGCCTGACTCCGGATCTCATGAAATGGTCTCCCGAGCCATCCCGTCAATGCCATGCAATGTCTCTCCCAAAACCAGTGGGGACAATATCCTTCCCACTCTCGCAGCCTCTAACCATGTCCAAGAGACCACTATGACAGATCCCCACGGACTCAGCGGTGAACAGAGCAGAGAATACGCAAAGGATAAATGCGTCCATAGCCACCGTGTTCACAGCCATATCTGGAAACCCAAACCTGCCCGGGATATCAGAAAGGTCAATCCTGTCCGGGGCTACCATCATCCTCTCAGCCTCTCCTAGAGGAATATGCAGAAAAGATGCAAGCTTTGCCGCCACCGGCACGTGTCCGATCAACGGAATAGATATAGCCTCAATCTCGGTACCCCCAATCAAGGCTCGGAAGTCTTCATGCGTCGGGACAATCTCGTTATAAGAAAAGCAGTAAACATGTCTCCGGACGTCCCAAAACCTTGCTGCGGCCCTCAAAAGGTCCCAATCGGGCGGGAGATCCCTCAAATGCCATAAAGACTTGATCTTGAAGGAAGAATCAAGTAGCCCCCTATGAGATTGGAAGTTGTGTCTCACCCAAGATTGAAGATCGGACAGAAAATGGTCTCGCTTCCCCCTTTGCAATCTGACGGGCTTCTCCATCGCAAAATGATCAAAGGTGGTGCTTTTAAGTCCAAAATGTGCTCTGGGAACAATTGGAACAAGTCTAGAGTGAAAATGAAGTGAAATGGCTAAGCCTTGCTTTTATTCAGAAAATGACCAGTTCAGACAGAACTGTGAGCCGCACGGCCTCATTTGCCCTCAGGTCCATGCCGCACGGCTACATTAGCCATCTGCAAAAAAAAAAATCTGCAGCAACCAAGTTGCTGCCCAAGGGAGTTTTCACCCCACTTTTTCAACCAAAACCTGTACAAAAACATATCCAGAAGCCATTCAAGCATTTATACACCATTATAAATCATTTTGGCCCAGTTTCAGCCCCGATTCCAAGCAAAAAATCGCCCCAAGGCTCAGATAATATGCAAATTAAAAAAGCATGAATTAGAAAAGTAAATAAAGCATTAATACAATGTCTTCGCCCCATCGGCGCCCAAATAAAGCAAAAAAATAAACAAAGTGTGCATCAAATGTGTTCATTGTTTGTTTTGTTCCTAATTCCACTCTAGAGACCTCCTAGGCCTCCGATTCTTCTTCATCTTCATCACTGCTCAGCTCATAGACGCTAGCCTCCCTCATCAAGTCCTCTTGGTCGCTCACGTCAGACAAATGGACATTATCGTGCCCATACTCAGCCCGCTCCCGAGAATGTCAGCGTTGGGTCCCCGCCCCCGAGGCATGGCACTGGAAGAGTACTCCGAGGCCGATGAGGTAGACGCTGTGCTCCCAACATGCCGTCTCTTGCGCCCGGGCTCCTGTGCATCCGCTGCTGCCTTTGAAGCGCAGGCCAGCTTCCTCAGAAGGGACCGGCACATGTCCTTCCAGCCCCTATTCTGCCTGACCAACCTGTCATAGGTGCGAGCTGGAACCTGAGAAAAAGAGGAGAAAAATCTCAGAAAATCTCAGAATTTGCAAAAAAGCAAAGAAAGCTGAAAAAGGGAAAGACCCTAAAAGTATACTTACAGTGCTGTCAGGTGGCAGGGTATACTAGGGCTCCCTAGTGTCGGGGACAGGAATCCTCATCCTCCTCGGAACTCCATGGACCACACAGGACAGATGCGCAGGAGGGATCGGCGGGTCAGTAGGCTCATCCTCCCCATACCCCTGAGTGACCGCCAGCTTCACTAGCTTCTGTGGCGTCCTCAGTCGCTGCTCCACAAACACAGCGTAGGGGGTATCCATGTCAAAGTACTCCGGCCACGCCCGCCTCGGTACCTAGAAATCTCATCCTCTCGGCCAATCCACGGGCTGCAGATCCGTCTTTGGAGGATCCTGTGGAGTAATGGCGTCCAATGGAGGGACATGGCCATGCTGCCTCGAGAAACGGTCCCCCAAATATATGACATCACATGTCGGCCCAGTGAGCCATCTCCTCTGCCTAGTTACCTCGATGGCCTCTCCTAGCAAAATCTTCGGATACCTGCCCCACGGGTAGAAGTCCACTCCATCAGGCCCGTCCTTGTTGATGACCGGCCTCACCATCTTGTAATCGAAGGTAATCCGGGTCTTTCCCGTGAACTTATCCCTCGCATCTCCCCTCCAGCGGACCATAGCAGGGAAAATGGTGATATCACTCTGCTGGTTCCAAGGGAAGAACCCGATCACCTCGCAGAACCAGGCCTGCATGTTCAAAACATCAAAAGGGTCATTTCTCTTTCATAAAAGTCTCAAGACAGAAAAGAGAAAAGAGAAAAGAGAAAAGAAAGGAGACTACCTCAAGGGCAAATGAAAAGCAGTCCATGGAAGCAGCCTTGTTCCGACTGTACATGTCCAAGGAGAAGTAGAGCTCCGCCAATCCGGCCTCTCCCCAAGAGACCGTCCCTATCCCATCCACATCAACCAAAGAATCAAGGAGACAATTCATGGCCAGTGTCCCAGAATTAGCAAAAATGGTGACCGATAGCATCAACCACACAAAAGCTCTAGCCAGCTGCTGGGCGGTCACATCATTAGCAGCAAAGTTGCATGCAGCTTACGGGATCGCCACCTCGACATTCCGTGTCTCCAAACCCAGCCCTTGGGAATCAACTCAAATCCAACCAAATTCTGAAACTCCTCAGCATATGGTCTCTCCAAGTCACGGGCCTCCCGGTGAACTCGTAGGCCGCAATAGCCGTGAAATCGGCAGAGTCACCGTCGGCTCCCCAGCTCAGATGAAAGCTATGAGTAGAGTCCCACCAGAATTCAGAAAGGGCCTGGATCAAGCCCTTGCTCTTAGAGGTGATATGAACACCCCTGCCGATAGCCTCGACGAACGAATCCAGGCCGGTAGCCCTCACCAAATCCTTGGGGTTCACCCCATTCTTCTCGAAATCCGGCATCCTCTGCCAAAGCTTGACTGCAATCTTTGATGGTCCCCTGGACTTGTTCTCCTGTAGACAAGCACAGCAAAAAGAAATGTGTCAGTCCTTCATCTCATTTCAAAAGCATGCACATATTCACAAAAGTGCACATATTTTCAAAAGAAAATCATTCACAAAAGTTTTTCTAGCATCATTTGCATCAAAAAAACACGTCTTTCATCACTTGAAACGCGTCATTTCAAGTCCCATTGCTTTCCTAAAGCACAAAATCACAATTTTCACAATTCTTTGCACATAAGCATTATTCTTTCAAAAATGGCATGCATGAATCCTTTTCATCTTCCAAAAATCTTGTTTTCTCATTGATAATCAAAATTTTTGACCTAGTTCTAGCACATACAAGAACTCCGTCTCACTTTAGGCAATTATCATTCTTATTTTATTTTCGAGAAAAAAGTGGGTCATTCCCATTATTTTTGTCAAACAAATTGCACATTGCATATTCTTAGCCTCATAGGTTCATCATCAATATCTCAAAATCATTCAAAAATCCTAGGAAAATCCTAGAAAATTCCTAAGTTCGGGTCAAGCCCTAAGTCATTCAAAACTCAATCAAAATCGACGGAATTGAGCCAAATAAGAATGCTTACCCCAACCGGACGCGGGTTCGTCGATTTGTGCTCTCTTCTCCCCGGGTAAAGCTCCGACGGAGGCGTAAGAAAGTCATACTTTCTTTCCGTTCGCACGAGCTCCTTTCTTCTCCTCCGAGCAGCCGCGGAGATATTTCTTCTTGCTTCCCTCAGTATAGGATTGCCCTCCGGATCCATTCCAATCAAAGGGAAGCAAGGGATTTGAAGGAATTCAAAATTTCTCTTCCTCCTCTCTCTCTCTGCGTTCTTGGGCGGCAACACAATGCCAATGGCCCGTTCGAAATCTGTTTTAAATAATCTGGAAAAATCAAGCTTCTAGCCGTACGGCTTCTTTTTCTCCATCTCATGCCGGGCGGCCTCATTCGCTCTGAGCAGAAAATTACAATTCTGCCCCTGGACCTTCCACTTGGGCATGCAATTCCCGTTATCTTTTAACTAAGATAACATCTTTTTCAGAAGATATCCCTTATCTCCTAAGCAATTGAGCTTTCTTCCCAGTTGCCTCCGTTAATTCCGTTATAACGGGATAACGCTAGGTGACAACCTCCGAATTGTCAAGAACTCTAAACTTAGCTTACCTCTATCACGAATAGTGAAGTATGCTAAAGTTTCTCTAAACTTAAGCTACCTCTATCCCGAATAGTAACGTATGCTCAAGTTCCTCTAAACTTAAGCTACCTCTATCCCGGATAGTGACGTATGCTCGAGTTCCTCTTAGCTTAAGCTACCTCTATCCTGAATAGTGAAGTATACTTAAGTTCTTCTAGCTTTAGCTACCTCTATCTCTGTCAAAAAGAGATAGCGCCGTAAGCTTTAGTCTCCGTTATTTCCGTCATAAAGAAATAACGCCATCTAGCTTTAGCTCCCTCTATCTCTGTCAAAAAGAGATAGCGCCGTAAGCTTTAGTCTTCGTTATTTCCGTCATAAAGAAATAACGTCATCCAGCTTTAGCTCCCTCTATCTCTGTCAAGAAGAGATAGCGCCGTAAGCTTTAGCTTCCGTTGGAATGAAATAATGTCAGGTGACAACCTCCATTAATTGTCAAAACCTCAAGGATCCTAGACATCGTTCCTAACTATCTAGTGATGCTTGAACTACGATCAAGGCTTGATTCCTCCGGGATACGTAGGTAGCCTTTTATAAAAGGTCCAGCCATCCGACCACTTTGGTCACCCTGTTCCTCCGTCACTCCTCAGTGATGAAGTAGTCCCTCATAAGAGACTTTGTTATCCGACCACCTTGGTCACTTCTAGCATATCCCCAGTAGGATCAATTGCTTGACCTCCTAGGTCATTCTCTCTTCTATTTCCCCAGCAAGAGACCAGTTTTCTCTTCTCCATTCCTCAGCGGATCCTATTCCGAACTACGGCCTGGCTTGATTCCTCCGGGATACGTAGGTAGCCTTTCATAAGAGGTTCAGCCACTCGACCACCTCGGTCTCTCAATCCGTCTCGGCATTCGCCAGATCGGATCCTTTTCTATCGACAACCCCACTCGCCTTGCAAGTGACGTTGCCGAGGGGCTTCTGTAAGTACCCAAATCTGGCTCATGCCTTCCGGTTAAATTTCCCGACAATTTCGGTAAGTTTCCCGGTAATTCCCCGGACCTTCCTAGTGTTCCGGAAATATTCCGGAACTGTTCCAAATTAATTAAGGGCTGAAAGGGAGCCTTCCCAATTAAGAAACACATTTTTCTTAATTGGGAGGAAGTTTCTAGAATTTGCTACCTTGCATGGTTCTAGAAATGCTGAGTCATTGTGGATAATGCCGCACGGCTGCATTAGCTCACGACCTCTGGCCGCACGGCTTCATTCGCTCTCTCCAGACTGCCTATAAATAGAGCCCTCCTCTACCCATTTTGATCATCCACAAAAAGGCATCAATCTCTCATATTACGAAGAAATCCTCCCAAGGAGCTGCTGGAAGTCCAAGAAGGTGAAGAAGAAGGCCAAGAAGCTACCTCCCTCCTCCTTGAAGATCCAAGATCAACCTCTCCTCCTAGCTCCATCCAAAGAAGAAGGAAGCCATTGGTAACCTCGCACGCCCTAACCTTGCATCCTAATTGCTTTATAAATTGCTCATTGCATTGCCTTTATATTGCTTGGGACTTGGTAGATTAAAGATCATATCTTTATATTCCCCCTTCCCCTTTTGCATGCATTAGACATCATTTGTCATAAAAATGTAGTCTTTCCCCATAAAGGTGCATCCTTTGCACCTAAAACCCCCATTTTCCAATAAAAATGTCATCTTTATGCATCCTTTGCATATAAAAATCAAATCTTTTTAATCAAAATGCATCCTTTGCATTCAAAATACCTTTTCCAAGCATCATTTGCTTTAAAGATCATGTCTTTACCATAAACTAGCATCATATGCTTTTCAAAATGCAATCTTTATGCATCATTTGCATAATGAATTCCAATTTCTTCATAAAAATGCATCATTTGCATAAAAATCATATCTTTATGCATCATTTGCAATAAAGATCATTTCTTTGAATCAAATGCATCATTTGCAACCCAAAAATGTCATCTTTTCACTAAAGTGTCATTTTTATCATGCATTTCCCCCATTCCCCCATTAGTAACCTCGGAACGGACCGATGTAAAAGATCCTATCTTTACATCGTTCCTTCCATAAAGGTTTCATAATCTCTTTAGAAAGGGACACCTTTGAACCCTATATCTCCGATTATCACTTAAGATGAGTATGAAGCATCTATACGAGCTCGACCATCTTAAAGTGTAGGATTGATGGGCTAAGGACCCTCCTTTTCTAAAGAACCTCATCTTTGACTATAAAGAGAGTCATTCTCTCGATCACGCAAGTCCCAAGGTCCAAAAATGCGATGTTCACAAGTCCAAGATGAGGGCGGGATCATAATCCCGAATACATAAAATCCAAGAAATCCCGAGCGACAACCAATAAATGGTTTGTACGTCCGGAAGACGACTTGGGACATTCCCTCCTTATTTTCAAACACATGCACACAAGAAAGCACGCAAGCAAGCACGATTAATGGGATCTTGGGAGACTTGCTCCGGCAAGGCACCTTGGGTGAACGACGATCCGTTCTTCCCAAGGGGTAACTTAACCTCCGAACCCATAAAACCTTTTTTTCAAAGTTTTGAGGTAATCAAAATGGCGTGGCGAATCCGTTTTTCAAATTAAACCGGATGTCTTCAAACTCGCGTGAATCCAACAAACACAAAATTTGGGGCACACATTCACACACTTGCAGTTCTTGACAATCTTACTCTCAAAGATCTTCAATGCACCAACCCTCTTCAATGCTCTGATGAAGGTATTTATAGTATCTTCAAATGGAGTTGTTGTCTTTGAAGGGGTTGAAGGGATGACTTGGTCTAACAAACATTTAATGAAAATATCTTCTGTATTAAATGTTTGAGATTTGAAGGACAACCATGCTTGAATTTTCAACTAGATAAAGAGGTTGATGTGAGTACTGATAACTGAACATTCCTTAAAGCAGTTACTGACAAGGCGGCAGCAAAGTCTTCATAGCAAACTGTTCTACCAACTTTAGCTAAGTTGTGTGCTGAGTAGGTGAGAACATTTAATGCTTCAACTGATGGAAAGCTTGTTGAGGAAGCTTGGCTGGAAGCAGCAACTGATGATGAAGGAGTATAATCGGTTGACTGACTCAACCGGTTGAGGGGTTGGTCGGTTAAGAGTATGGTCGGTTGAGGAGTCAAGCGGTTGAGTTCTTGACAAGTTGAACAGGTAACACCAGTATCATCTTGGAAAATCTTCTAGGTTTTCAAGTCTTCATTCTTTGAGAAAATACAATTATAAAAACACTGGCACAAGCACTAAAGGGATCCTAAGGTACATAGAAAAAATCTAATTAGTCTAGTTAGAATTAGGGATCCTCAATAATGCATATTATGATTGGGATTAAACAATTCTAAAGTTATACATATATTTGACAAACAATCTCCTTCTAATTTCTTAAGTCCAATCATCCTAGGTATACATCGATCTTAGCTTATTAATAGACTGATCAAGAATTTATCTTTTAATTTTGTCATTTCCTAAGTCAAGTGATAACTTGATGTAATCTAAGGAAAGCTTACAAAAATAAAACATAAAGTAAAGAAATATGGGTGAATGAGATAACCTGCAAATTGAAAGAGTTAGTAGCAGTTAAGTCATTCAAAAATATAAAGGAATTCAAGAAAGCAAAACATTGAAATGAACAAGTTTGAGGGTTAAGAAATTCTCATAAATAAAAGGGCTGCAACCGGTTCGAAAATAAAGCACATATATATATCATCGGTTACATTCTAACTATCAGCAGCATCAGGAGCAGGATCGGTTGAGGGGTCCATGTCCTTTGAAGTTGAAGTTGGTATAGCCGATCCAGCCGGTTCAAAAGTTGATCTCTTGGCTTTCTTGGCTTCCTTTTCTTTCTTTTCCTCTCTTCCTCTTCTTCCTATCTGACTTACCAAACTTACCTTTCGCAAACATCTTCATCAAAATCTCATTTTGAGCCTTAACCTTGACCAGCTCAGTATTTGCATCTTTAAGTTGAGTAGCTTGATCACAGTTCTTCTGGTTAGCTTTCTTCAGCTCATCAGTTGCTTCAGAAAGGTTGGTTTGAACGGCTATGGCTTGGTCACATAGCTCCTTGTTGGTATGGGTAGAGTTTGGCAGATCTTGAACAAGGTTAGTTATGGCGGCATCTTTTCATTCAGATGTGCCACAAAGCTTCCAATATCCATTGCAAAACCAGTTTCAATTCTTGATAACCTCCTTTCTTCCTCCTCATGGTTGGTCTTAATGAGCCCATCAATCAGTGCATCATGCAGTTCAATTAAATCTTGCACAAGCGTTGGCCTTTGAAAACAGTATCTTCATTAGCAGATGGGGCAGCAACCGGTTGGAGGGGAGACCGAAGGATTGCATCGGTTGAAGGAACATTGATTAGAGGGATGTCGGTTGAGGGAGAGAGATCAGTTAGAGAGGGACCGGTTGAGGGAGTAGCATGACCGATTGAAACTTGAATGATTGGGGAAGGATGACCGATGGAGAGAACTTGACCGGTTGGGGAGATTTCAATGTCTTCATCAACTGACTCAGAGTTATCAGAAACAACCAAAATTGGAGCCACAAATCCATTGTTCTCCATGCTCAAACCAATGACACATTCAATCTCATTGGCCTCTGCAAATGCTAACACCATCATTTCAGTAGCTTGAGGAGCATAAAGTATGGCAAGATGCCTTAACCTGATCAGTGGAATCATTCCCAAAATATTCAAAAGTTGGAAGGCATGTCTAATATTGTTTTGAAGCCTTGCACTCCCATCATCTCTTCTCACAAATAACTGAGGAACCTGGGGCATTAATCCACCATCTTTGTCACCTCAAATGACTAGTTTAAGATCCTTAATTCTAATACCTTGGTCATTCGGTTGTTCAGGGCCATATAACGGATATAGATATTATCGGTTGAGAAGGAAGATTCAACCGATCTAGGTAACCGATGAACTACCTGACCGCCAATCTTGATTGAGCGCGACCGTTGAGACACCAGAGGAGAATAGGTTGGCTTTTGTTTAGCTGGGAAGTCAAGGATCAACCGTTGCTCAGCTTTGCCAGGTATAACCTTGGCCTTTTTGGGAGGAGCAGGCCTCTTCTCCAGCCTTAAGATTTTAGGAGCTTGATTTTTAAGGCTTGTATCACCTGGGCCATCGGTTTTAGTTTGATGAGGAGGAGTATCAGCTGGGGGGATCACCATGCTTTATTGATTCAGCCACATCCATAAACACTTGCATTCTATCTTGCCTTCTTTGTCGTTGAAGCTCGTCGGCTATAGAAGAAGGCATGGGCATCGGTTGAAGGATACTATGGCTGATGACCTTCACATGAATATCAAAGAGAAACATCCCGTTTGATAACCGGGGAATAGAGGCTCTCTTGAAGTATAATAATTCAGACAAGACATGAGATCCTTCTGATAAACAGAGAAGTCAAAAGTTGAAGGAGGATGGGCATCATCAAAAGGGTTGTATTCAAAAGGCTTAGGTGCCTTGAATTCATTTTCATCATCCTCCTCAAAGAAATCTGAAGTGTTGGGATCCTCCTCTTCATGAACTGGAGCAATCTCCTCCTCAACTGCTTTACCTTTTATTTGGGCACTGGCCTGACTGATCAAGAGGCTAGCTTGAATGGAAGCCTGAGTAGCCAGCTCATCAGCTGATGGACGTTGAAGGTCCATTACAGATTCAAACAAGCTAGCTGCCATAGCTTTTTGCAGCTCAACTTCCTCGGCATTATCAATAACAAGCTTCTCCTCCTTAACCGGTTCAGTAGATCCATCAGTTAAGGGCATCTCAACCGGTTGAACAATCGGTGAGGCATCAATCACAATCTTCTTACCTCCTCCTAAGGCCGTAGTCGGTGAAGTATCGGTTAATCCTCCTCCCATTTTCCTAATCGGTGTCATCGATTGAGGAGTCACAAACACTTGCCTTGGCTGATCATCATCAGAACTTGAACTTGAGCTAGATTGCTCACTTTCATCAGCTTTACCATCACCATCCCTAAATAATTCTTCAATCTCCTCATCAGTAGTGAAAGTCCACTTATTTTTATTAGAGTGAACAGAGGAAAAGAAGTCAGCCAAATTTATGTTCCTATAACATGTTGCTCTCTATCTACCTCCACCATATTCTATACAAGGTCTATGACATTCCATATCAACTAGTTTCTCATAGGACTGAGAGAAATGGGTTCAGAATCAAAAGAGGGAAGTAGATCATCAGGATGTTCAAAGCTGCCCAACTGGTAGGGGTCAGATTCCTTTAGAGTGTCTTGGATGCCATAGAGCATGGAAAAGTCTGTCCACACTGAATGAATCATCATATCCTATCTCAATCGATCTTGAGTTAAATAGATGGCATTCCAAAGATTGGGAAGCATATCAAAGAATCGGTTGTAGAGCTTGACAAGATCATGTTTAGACAAAGAGGCATCATAGTCACTCAATTGGCATTGCTTGCTGAAATAGATACCCTTATCCTCATGTGTATTCTCAAATTCCACATATTTGAACACATCACCAGCTGGAATTGAGGTTTTTTTCATCTCATGGAACTGTAAAAGTTTCCTGAGGAATGGGGGAAGGTGGTCAATAGGATAAACCCCATTAGGTGAAGGGACAAGCTTATCTTGGATAGCCCAAGGATTGTTATAGAAAATGTGGAAAGTGGGATTTCTGATAGGCTGATTCCTGAGGAATGGGGGAAGGTGGTCAATAGGATAAACCCCATTAGGTGAAGGGACAAGCTTATCTTGGATATCCCAAGGATTGTTATTGAAAATGTGGAAAGTGGGATTTCTGATAGGCTGACATTTCCTGACCGATGGATGAGAAGTGTGACCGGTTAAGGGTACCTCATCGGTCAAGAAATTGTGACTGAACAGCCATTTGGGTATGAAGGGGACAAATGTGGTTAGATCAGCTTCAATCATTCTTTTCCTCTCAGCATTTTCTTTGGCTAGCTGAGAGGGGTTTTCTGTATAGGTTTTGGTTGGGGTGGAGGAGCTAACTTTCTTTTAGTTTTTCTTTGCCTGGATGGAGGAGAGGTTGAAGGGTCAGTCGGTTGAGCAGAGGCAGCTGGTTGAGCAGTGGCACTAACCGGTTTAGGCTTGATGACCGATTCATTGGTTGCCTTCCTCTTAACCGGTAAAATGGTGGCCGGTTTAGAGGACTCAGCCCCTTAGATTTCTTGACTTTGGGCTTATATGCCTTCTTCTTCTTCTCAATCGGTTGAGCGATGGTTGAGGGCTCACCGGCTGAGCCATTATCACCGGTTAAAGGTTTAGCTTCTCTGTCAATTCTCCCCCATTCCGACTTGTCAAAGGTCTTAACCCATGACTAAGGGTAACTGGCCTGGCCAGTTGAAGCTTCCAAAATGGAGGGGTTTCTTCTCAATACCCTACTGATCAACAGGTAATGGCAAGGTCTGGCCTTATTAGCTCTGGCTTGAGGCTTTTCCTTTTGAAATTTCTTGAAGGCAACAAGAATGATTATGTACATGAAGGTACACCGATTGAATTCCTTTTGGAGAAGGATAGCAGCCATTGCTTCCCACTGAATCATAGTGATACAATGGTGGGATCTAGACCGGCAAATAACACATCGATCCACTATCTCAGCCAAGGCATAGTTGATTGGGTCCAGATCGGCCTTTTTGTTTCCTTCACCGGTCACAAAGGGTTCATCTCCACGGATTTGGGACCAGGCTAATTCCATGTTTTTCATTTGGACGGTTGAAGGACCGGTTGAGGCTAAGCTTGGGAAGTCTTCAAAAATGGAGGTTGGGGAGAAGGTAAATGGGACTCCAGCAACTGTAGAAACAATAGAAGGCATCTCTCCAGCCCTAACATTCTCATCCAAAACACCATTGTCAAACAGTTCGTTCACAAGCTCATAATAAATTTCCTCTGATCCTTCATGCAACAGAAAGGGGAGAACACCAGCACCAGATAAAGTGACCTTCTGAAGCTTTCCTTCCTCATATTCGAAGAAATTGGGAAGAATGTAACCTCCATATATGTCTTTCTTTGGGGTTGATGTTTTAGGAGCCATCTGTGAAAATCAAAGATCAAGAACACAACATTTTAAGTTAGAACATTTTATTATATTAGTTATACAAACAAAATATTCATAACTTAGAAAAACTTATAAATGTTCTAAGTGTTACCAGAGAGAGGTTGATGGTTGATAAAGAAAGATATGAAGATTTTGAAGAACTGATGAACTCGAAGGAGTTAGAGTCTTGTAGCCAGTTAAAACTTGAGAGAGTTTGAGAGAATAGAGAGAGTTTGAAAATTTAGGGTTTTGAAACTCTCAAAAGTAATCTTATGAATTCCTTATATAGGAAGAGATAGAAATAAGGAGGCGGAAGGGTTTGTGCATGGGGAATAGCTAAATAAGTTTAAAAGTTTTAACTGATTGCGTAAAAATAGGGATAATGAAAGACAATTTTAAATATGGAAGCTTAAAAATAGGAATGTGTGCAACAATTAAACTTTAAACATAATAATGAACAAAAAGAATAACCTTTTGGATAAATAAGAATAATACAGAGATTACCTTTTTGATCAAAATTAAAAATTTTGATCAACCAATGAAAGAAAAGTTGGTAACAGCTCACTGTGTTGTGTCAGACAAGCGGCTGACAAGACTGAAAGGACAGTAGAGGTCAGACACACTGGTTAAAACGAATTGATCCGGCTGCAGTTTGTTGTCAATTGAGCAATTTGATGACCGGTTGAACTAGGTGGCCGGTTAAGCGCAACCGATTGAAGGCTTGACCGATTACGACTTGTAACCGGTTAGGATTATGATCGGTCACGGTAATGACCGGTTGAGATCTTATTTGATGACGGTTAAGGTTGAGTGGAAATGGTAGATTGAGGGGTAAAATGGGAATATCACCTTTGATCAGTTGAGAGCTTACACAAATAGCAAAGTTAGCACAGTTTATCCACGAATATCAATCATGCCTAGTTCACCTCTAAGGAATTTAAAACGTTTAGTTTCTAAGGGTTTTGTCAAAATATCAGCTAACTGATAGTCAATATGAACTTTTAAAAGAACAACATTACCCTTTTCAACATGATCCTTGAGGAAGTGGTATTTGATGTCTATGTGCTTTGTCTTGGAATGCATCACAGGATTGTTGGAGACTGAGATAGTTGAGGAGTTGTCACAGTAGATGGGACAAACTTCTATAGGAATTTCATAATCCACCAGTTGTTGCTTCATCCATAGAATTTGTGAGCAACAACTTCCAGCAGCTCAGCCTCGGTTGTAGAAGTGGAAATTGAAGCTTGCTTCTTGTATGACCAGGAAACCAATCGGTGACCTAGAAATTGACAAGTTCCACTAGTACTTTTCCTTGTGACCCTACAAGCTGCAAAATTAGCATCTGAATAGCCAATTAGTGTAAAAGATGAATCTCTAGGGTACCATAAACCTAAGTGAACAATTCCAACAAGATATCTTATGATTCTTTTTATAGCTTGAAGATGAGATTCCCTAGGGTCAGCTTGAAACTTAGCACATACACATACGGCAAACATGATGTCTGGTCTACTAGCAGTCAAGTAAAGTAGAAATCATATCATACATCGGTAAAGTGTCATATCTACTTTCTTGCCAGACTCATCTTTATCAAGATGTACATTAGTAGCCATTGGAGTGCTTTGAG
Source organism: Adenophora triphylla var. japonica (assembly GCA_022495995.1). Classification (NCBI taxonomy): domain Eukaryota; kingdom Viridiplantae; phylum Streptophyta; class Magnoliopsida; order Asterales; family Campanulaceae; genus Adenophora; species Adenophora triphylla. The sequence goes on from JAFEMH010000337.1 coordinate 753,954, forward strand.
GATGAGCAGAATCAAGTCCAAATTTCTTGATAATATCATTGGTGTATTTGGCTTGATTGATGAAGATTCCTTCTTGAGTTTGTTTAACTTGAAGTCCAAGGAAGAAAGTTAATTCTCCCATCATGCTCATCTCGAACTTGCTTTGCATAAATTTCTCAAATCTCTTGCATAAGTTTTCGTTAGTAGAGCCAAATATTGTTGGTGTTACGCCCTAGGCCTATGATTGATAGACTTATGTGTTGACATTATTTATTATTATATGAGATGCTTATCATTTGATTATTATATATGTTTTGTATATTTGTTTACAATAATCCCCGTCCCTAATTATTAAGAGAATAACTAGTATAATTGTCAATGGATAATCATACGATGATTATATGCATAGAGATGCACATTGAAATTATGGGTACTTGTTAGAGAACAAGTGACTGGACTTGACCCGCATGAGATTTATGTCATGGTCAAATGTCATAATTAAATCTCACAAGGTTACTTCATTTAGTCCCTAGACCTGAGATTATCATGACCTTACATATGATGAAAGTCATGTTTAATTTTAGTCAAACGATATCTTAACACGATATTTATAAAGGCTAATTTTGGCATTATCGGATTCATGATGGGAAGGATGATAAGTCAAGATGGAATTTGTCCCTCGATAGAGGGATATTTTGCTTGGGCCCCTCGATGAGTGATAATGATGAAAGTGTATGTCCGTACCCCAGTATGATTGGAATTATCATTATACTCAAGAATCGAGAAAGCATTGAACAAAGATAAGTTGACGAGGACCATGACTTGTGTTCAATATAACATCGCGAGACAAAGGGAGAAATGGAAGTATACCATTGGAAATGTGAACTCTTACGTTACATTATTTGGGTAGACATAATGGCTTGCTAGAGTCCGCTTATGTCTTATGAGGGTCGATATGATCGAACTCATTGCCAACATAATGTAATCCTATTGGGTCACACACAACTAGAATGAATTAATTAAACTGTTGGAAGAATGATTGAGAAACTCCTCACTGGCCTTGTTAGGCCGTGCGACACAACAGGCCATGTGTTGTGTGTGGTCGTGCGACACAACAAGCCACTAAGGCGGTTTGACAGAATCTTTTCCTAATTTGATTAGGATTCATATTCTATACTAATGTACTATAAATATGAACGTCTGTCAACCCTAAAAAGTTAGCCGAAATTCTCAATAGAAATTCACAAACATATTCTCAATATTATTCCAAGGTTTATAGGATCTAGTAATCTTCAAGAAATTGTTCTTGGATTCATTCAAAGGTGTGGATACCGAAAGAGGGTCTTCGCTCGTTCATCGATCAAGACCTAGAGTTCAAGCAAGTTGAAGAACGAAGTTTGTGATTCGAAATCACATAATCAAATTGTTCGATAGCTCAAGAACGGAAAGCGTTCAAGGTTGGTTACATCTATCTCATAGTTTTCAAGTTAATTGTATAGAACGGATCCTAGGGCTTCTTAGGTTTTATGTTTTTTAATGCTTAATTCCGCTACGCATGGACCCGTAAAACCCAACAGTGGTATCAGAGCCCCGTTCGTATGATTAAGTTTGAATTAACTTGCTAGAAAAGTAATATAAAGTCGTTTATATGTTCTTTTGCATGTTTTGTATGCGATAGATTAATTGTTTTTGAAACAATATGCCTAATTCGTGTTCTAATGATATTGAATTAAATCTGTTAAAAGTCGTTTGCATGATTTAATTGCTCTGTGATTTAGAATTGATTGAATTCTGGAAATCTGGAAAACTGTCATCCCGTGTCACGCGACAAAACTAGCTTCTGTCATGCGACAGAACTTGCTTCTGTCACGCGACACTTTTAGCCCAATCTGGGCAGTATCAGTTTGATGAACAATCTGGTTAATTTATGAATGTGTTTACAATCTGATATGTTTATGTGTTAATCTGGATGCTATAAAATTGAGTTTATAGGGCTATGCTAGATTAATTCATTGTTTATGCATGCTTAATTGATTAAAATATGATTTTATTAATTATTGCGATGCATGATTTACTTGTTCTTACGTGCTAAGAAATTTTATATTTAGTTGAAACATTGCATTGTAGTTTCCTAATATATTTAGATTTAGACATTAAAATTTTGGTTTTATGATTGTTTATGGAAACAAGTCATAATTACGCGAAATTTAAAAGGAAACTGATTGTTTATAAAAGGTAGTGATTATGTTGCCGAATCAGAGCCGATTTCTGATTGTGCATGTCTAGGAGAGTTCTGTCTAAGGAAGAGTTGGTACTTAAGTAGTCCTTGTGGCTCACCTATCTTCCTGGGAACTTACCTGGTGCACAATTATGACTATCTTTGCTGATATGCTTATAATCTACCTTAAAGAACCTTCATTTAACTTTTAAGTTCTTTATGCCAATTCATGATTAAAACATTTGAGACCATTCAGATAGTTTTGGGTGGGCTTGCCATAGCAAGGTGCTTTGATTCTATTCGAATGCGAGCAAGATGAGGAAATGGTGATTCCTATACGTTTAAAGTGAATGAACTTCATTGGGTTATCAAAATGGTTTTGGACCCAAGGCATAAGATGAGATTAAAATATGCCTAGACATATGATGTCTTGAATAAATCTCATAAAAGATCTAAGAGTCATATATGTGATATGATTGATGTTTTCTACCTAATTAATTTAATTTTGAGCGGTTTGCCATAGCAAACTTGAAATTGAATTAAAGTTGGATCTTAGCCCATTAAATGTATATTATGCTTATTTGCATTTGAAGGTGTATAATTTAGTGGGAGCATTTTATATAAATGCATTATACTTCTCATATGATATGTTTACTTATATATGTTCATATTTTATGTATATCTTTTTGTAGAATAAATGGCATCAAACAATAATCACATGTCACTGCGATCTCTCCTTGAGAAGGAGAAGTTGGAAGAGAATGGTACAAACTATATGGATTGGATCCATAGCGTGAGAATTGTTCTCAGGCAAGAGGAAAAACTGTACGTTCTCGAGGAACCTATTCCACCTGAACCTGCTGCCAACGCTACTAGGGTAGTGAGGGATCAATATCTGAACCACAAGCGTGACTCTATAGATGTTGGTTGCCTCATGCTCTCCGCCATGTGCAAGAACCTTCAGAAGGATCTTGAGCACTTGGGGATAGTTGATCTAAACAATCGACTGATGGAATTGATCCAAGTACAAGCTAGGCAAAAAAGGTACAACATAGTTAAGGTCTTGACCGCATGCAAGATGAGTGAAGGACAAGCTGTTGGTCCCCATGCTCTTAAGTTGAAGGGCCACATTGAGCATCTTGATAGGCTCGGTTTTCCAATTAGCCAAGAGTTGGCTACCGACATAATATTGAATTCATTACCCAAAAGTTTTAGTCATTTCATAATGCACTATAACATGGGTGGAATGAATAAAAACCTTTCCGAGTTAGTTCAAATGTTGAACACTGCGGAAACCAATATTGTCGAGAAGAAAACCGACCAAGTGCTGATGGTTAACAAGGGGAAGGGTTCCAAGGGTAAAGGAAAGGCAAAAGTTACTAATCCTAAGGCAAATGTTGCTAAACCCAAAGAGGCTTCCAAGCCTAAATAGGCTAAGCCCAAGTCCCAAGAGGACGCAGTCTGCTTCCATTGCAATGAGATTGGACATTGGAGGAGAAACTGCGCAAAATACAAGGAAGCACTGAAGAAGAGCAAAGGAGTTGCTTCGACCTCAGGTATCTTTGTTATAGATATATTCCTATCTACTTCTAGTTCTTGGGTATTGGATACCGAATGTGGAACTCACATTTGTTTAAATGTGCAGGGTCTAAAGAACAGAAGGATGCTTAAGGAAGGTGAAGTGGACCTACGTGTGGGGAATGAAGCAAGAGTTGCTGCATTAGCCGTAGGAACTTATGAAGTTACTTTACCTAGTGGACTAATACTTGTTTTGAACAATTGTTATTACGTTCCAGCTTTAAGTAGGAATATTATTTCGATTTCATGTTTGGATAATGAAGGTTTTAATTTTCTTATATGTGATAAGAAATTTTCCATTTATAAGAGTGATATGCATTATTGTACTGCTGTTTCATTCAATGGCCTTTATATTCTTTATGTTGAAAATCGTGATAATGATGTCTATAAAATTAACAAGAGATCTAAACCCAATGATGTAAACCACACTTACTTATGGCATTGTCGTCTTGGCCATATAAACGAGAAACGCATTTCTAAACTCCACAAAGATGGATTTTTAGACTCACATGATTATGAATCTTATGAGACATGCGAATCTTGTTTACTTGGCAAGATGACCAAGGACCCATTTACCAAAACTAGTGAAAGGGCGGGCGACTTATTAGGACTCATACATACCGATGTATGTGGGCCTATGAGTAGCGATGCTAGGGGAGGATTTCGGTACTTCATAACATTCACTGATGATTATAGTAGATTTGGATATGTTTATCTAATGAAACATAAAAGTGAATCGTTTGAGATATTTCGAATATTTCAAAAATGAGGTGCAAAACCAACTTGGCAAAACTATTAAAGTACTTCGATCCGATCGAGGTGGTGAATATTTGAGCCAAGAATTTGACAGTCATCTTAAGAGTTGTGGAATCGTTTCAAAACTCTCTCCACCCGGAACACCACAATGGAATGGTGTGTCTGAAAGGAGGAATAGAACTTTGTTGGACATGGTTCGTTCTATGATGAGTCAAGTTGAGCTTCCTTTATCCTTTTGGGGACATGCACTAGAAACTACTGCTTTCACTATAAACAGAGTTCCTACCAAATCGGTTCAAAAGATCTCATATGAGATGTGGCATGGATGAAAACCTAGTTTGTCTTTCATGAATATTTAGGATTGCGATGCATATGTCAAGAAGTTAACTTCTGACAAGCTAGCACCCAAGTCTGATAAATGTATTTTCGTGGGTTATCCTAAGGAAACCAAAGGATACTATTTCTACAACCGAAACGAGAACAAAGTGTTTGTTGCTCGAAATGGTACTTTCTTAGAAAAGGAGTTTCTTCGCAAAGGAACCAGTGGGAGTAAAATAGATCTCGAAGAAATTCGAGAACCCGAAAACAACATTGAACCTATGGTAGAAACTGAACCAAGTTCACAAGTGGTTGTGGAACCGGTTCAAGATGCACAAGTTCTTCGCCGAAGTGGTAGATCACGATCCGAACCCGAGAGATATGGATTTCTCGTTACGGAAAGTGATGAAGTGGAGTTAATCGAAAACGATAAACCTACTTGCTATCAAGAGGCGATGTCCGCTCCTGATTCGGAAAAATGGCAATAGGCCATGAAGTCCGAATTACAATCCATGGCTGATAATCAAGTTTGGAACTTGATTGATCCACCCGAAGGTGTAAAAACCATAGGGTGCAAATGGGTCTTCAAGAAGAAGACCGACATGGATGGGAAGGTGCACACCTATAAGGCTAGGCTCGTGGCTAAGGGATATAGGCAGATTCATGGCATCGACTATGATGAAACCTTTTCGCCTGTAGCTATGCTTAAGTCTATTAGAATTTTAATTGCCATAGCCGCATATTATGACTATGAAATATGGCAAATGGATGTCAAAACAGCTTTCCTAAATGGGAAGTTACTTGAGGATGTATACATGATACAACCTGAAGGTTTTGTTAATTCAGAAAATTCTAACAAGGTGTGTAAAGCAAGCTTCTAGGAGTTGGAATCTACGTTTTGATGAAGGAATCAAGGAGTTTGGCTTTATCAAGAAAGAAGATGAACCTTGTGTATACAAGAAAATTAGTAGGAGCGTAGCACTATTTTTAGTGTTGTATGTCGACGATATCTTACTCATTGGAAATGACATTCCTGCACTACAGACTGTCAAGTCTTGGTTGGAAAAGTGCTTTTCGATGAAAGATATGGGCGAAGCTGCATATATCCTTGGTATCAAGATCTATAGAGATAGATCCAAGAGGATTGATTTAAGTCAAAGTACTTACATTGACAAGGTTCTTAGAAGATTCCAAATGGAAAATTCTAAAAGGGAAAACTTGCCAATGTTACATGGTATATCTCTTAGCAAGAATCAAAGTCCTAAGACTAATGATGAGCGAAAGAGAATGAATGGTATTCCATATGCTTCGGCAATTGGGTCTATCATGTATGCTATGTTATGTACTAGACCCGATGTCTCGTGTGCTCTAAGCATGACGAGTAGGTACCAATCGGATCCCGGCGAACCACATTGGATAGCAGTCAAGAATATCCTTAAGTACTTACGAAGACCTAAGGATGTATTCTTGGTCTTTGGAGGAATGGAAGAAGATCTTGTAGTGAAAGGCTACACAGATGCTAGCTTCCAAACCGACAAGGATGATTTCAGATCGCAGTCTGGATTTTTGTTTACGCTGAATGGAGGCACTGTGAGTTGGAAAAGTTCTAAGCAAAGTACCGTCGCTGATTCTACAATCGAAGCTGAGCACATAGCGGCATCTGATGCAGCTAAGGAAGCAATTTGGATCAAAAAGTTCATTAGTGATTTGGAAGTCGTTCCAAGCATCAGAGATCCTATTGAACTTTATTGTGACAACAATGGTGCCATTGCACAAGCAAAGGAACCAAGGTCACACCAGAGATCCAAACATATACTTCGACGTTTCCACATTATCCGAGAGATATGTGAAAGGGAAGACGTAAAGATATGCAGAGTAGACTATGTTGTTCTTCCATACTCCTCAATTAGCCTCTAGTCATTCTTGGACCAAAAACATCACCAATCACATTTTCTATTGGGTGACCTCTAGCTGGTCTCACTTTCCTTAAAAGGACTAGCCTGACTGATTCTTGACTTAAGGTTTCTAAGGGAGAATTAGAATTGGTTGAGGGAGGTGTGACTGGTTGAGGTGATCGGTTAGGAGCTGGTGAGGTTGACAGATGATCAGTTTCAGGTTGAGATGAAGGAAATGGTATATGAATAGTAGAAATTAGTTTAGGTTCAGGTGGTGTAATAGGAATATTTGTAGAGTGGCTAGTTGGTAAAGAATTGGTTAAGGGATTTTGGAGGTTGGGTTCTCTTTTAACCGATTGAGGAAAGAATGAATCATCAACTAGGGCTCTATCAGTTACACCATTTGGTAAGCCTGAATTCTGAGCTGGAGGTTGATTTGCATTAGTTCTGGTATTTTGATTGAAATTAGAATTGCTGGATTCACCTGTCTCAAAACACCAGAATCATTAGTACTATTTGGAGCCTTGTGAGACTCTAGCAAATCAAATTCATCAAAAGTAACATGAACATATTCAACAATTTTCAACAAGCATTTATTGAATACTCTAAAAGTCTTACTATGTTTGGCATAACCAACAAAGATACCTTCATCAGATTTCTCATCAAATTTACCTCTGTATTCTTTACCGTTGTAAAGAACATAATATTTGCAGCCAAATATCTTGAAGAAACCGATGTTGGGAATTCTGACACGCCAAAGCTCGTAAGGAGTCTTGTTGTGAAATTTGTTGACCAATGACCGATTCTGAATGAAGCATGTTGTATTGATAGCTTCGGCCCAAAAGTACTTGGTTAGTCTTGCTTCAGATATCATCATTTTCCCAGCCTTGATCAAGGTTATGTTCTTCCTCTCAACAACACAATTTTGTTGTGGTGTTCCAGCAGATGAGAAATTGTGATCAATTTCGCGATCATCACAGTACTAAGCAATGCCATTGTTCTTGAACTCCGTTCCATTTTTGGATCTCATACTGATGATGTCACTTTTGAGTTTGAAGTAGACGGAAAAGCTTGGTGGCAACTCCATAAGTGGCAACTTTGGAGCTGAAAGTTCCCACCCAAGTATATCTTGAATAGTCATCTAGAACAACTAAGGCATATTTGCTTCCCCCTAAACTGACAGTTGTTGAGGGGCCAAACAGATCCATATGTAGTAGCTGAAGGCACTTAGATGTGGACATACATGGCTTGCTTTGGAAAGATGTTTTATGTTGCTTTCCTAGCTATCATGCTCTGCATTTCCTTCCATGATTATTCGACACTTGAGATAAGCCGGTGACCAAATTTGCATTGGCTAGCTTGGATAGATATTTGAAGTTCAAGTGACTGAGTCTCTTGTGCCATAGCCAAGAATTCTTACTGATGTTCTTTGCTACAAAACAAACATTAGTAACACTAGTAACAACATTTAAATTTATAGCATATATGTTACCTTTTCTTTGTCCAGTGAGAAGAGTTTCTCCGGTAGCAATGTTTTTGACATAACAATTGGAAGAAGTAAAAACATAAAGCATACCTTTATCACAGAATTGTGATATGGAGAAAAGGTTATGTTTAAGACCATCCACCAAAGATACCTTCTGTACAGTAAATGTACCTCTTATGATGGATCCACGACCGACAATTTTACCCTTAGCGTTGCACCAAAAACAACTGGAGGACCTGATGCTTCTTCAATATCTGTAAGGAGATCAGCATGGCCAATCATATGCCTTGAGCATCCACTGTCCAAAATCCAAACATCCTTACTTGCATCAGTTGAGGCCATAAAGCATTCCTGAAATAAAACAATAAGCTTATGGTCTCCTTTATTCTTTTGGGTCCAAAGAGTTAGTTTCTCTTTGATAGCCATACCTAACCACCACTTGAGCTTTGAGGCTCAGTGGGTCCAGACATGTGCTTCAAAAGACATTCATAAGCCTTGTGATCAAAATTTCCACAATTTACACATTTAATTGAAACATGCTGTGAGGAGATAGATGAGTTGATATTCAATTTGACCATTTCTTCAGAAGATTTTGAAGTTTAAACATGGACAAATACTTTTGGGACAAAGGTGTTGGTTTTTCTTTTGTTGCAGGTTGCTGGAGTTTGGAGATCCCTTTTTCGGTTGATGCAGCCTTATCGGTTGGGGAGGCATTGCCGGTGACAGATGTCTGATCGGTTGGGGCTACTTTGTTTCCGATTGAGGTATCCAAACAAGCAGCCTGACCAGCAAAGTGAATACCAACTTTGTTATTACCATCACCAAGTGGGATACAGGGTCCCGGCTTGGGATCAACTACCTTGATCCATTTGGATTTGTTCTTGTCAACCTTCTTGACCTTGATCTGTTCCTTCACTTTAGGGTAAGTGAGTGGAACAGCACCAAAAGTATGAGTAGTACTTTTATTTAGCAGGTCAGATGGACTATCATCAAACTTATCCATTAGATTCTCAGTGACAGGCTTAATAAATGTCTTGTCTTTGCTGTCATTGTTGCTGGAGTTAAATCCTAAACCAAATTGGTCATTATAAGACATTTGGTTTAGTAGGATTGTCTCAACATCAGCCTTTGATTTGGAATAAGAATCAATAGTCTTGGAGAGAGAATTGTTTCTTAAAACTAAATCAGCAATTTGACTTAGACAAATATTGAGCCTATCTGTGAGATCTTGATTTTCTTTTCTCAACTGATCTGACTCTTGTTTGTTTTCTTTCAAAATAATTATCTCTGTTTTAAGAGAGTCATTTTCAGATGAGATTCTTTTAAAATCAGCAGCCATAACTTTATGAACATCATTTAATTTTTCAAAATCAAAAAAGAGTTCATTCATCACCTCTGACATACCAGACTTTGATAGGTTAGGAATTGGGTCAATAGTTGGTTGATAGGTTGAGGATGATGGTTCAAAGTTAGGATCAAAATTAGGTAAGGAGGATATTGGTTGGGAGCTTATGTCGGTTAAGGTTTTCTGGAATTGGTCGGTCGAGGTTCAAACACAGCTTGAGTTTTGAATGTAATCGGTTGGGCCTGGGTTTGAAAGGTCGGTTGCATTGGTTGAATCAAAGGTCTGAGAGTATGATGGGTCTTGCTTTAACCATAGAGAGCTCCACATATACTTTGGATTTTGAAGTTGTAGGGATTGTCAGCCCTTGGTATAGGTTTGTCATAATATGACATGGGAGATCTCAAAGGTCGCACTTATTCAATTGCTTAGTTCTAGCCACAAGGGCTCAAGTGAAACGTTCAACTTCCAAATAGTGAGACACTCTGTACCAAAAATAAATTGTGAGACAATCTTCTTCAGCCCCATCAGTTTTCATAGCCTTATTTTCCTCAGAACTGTGTGCAGCGAGAGAGTTGAGTGTCTGAAGTACTCTAAGAACAGCAGCATCAGTCATTGATCTAACACTCAAACCCATCATGTGTGTGTTCCTCAATGTAACAAGCTTACTTATAGCTGAACTGTTCAAACTATAGGCTAAATCCGAAAGTTCTATGATAAACAATTTTTGATGTGGTGCAGCAAATAGGGCCAACTTTTCACTACCAGAAACAGGTCATTTAGCGACGGAATTATCAGCGACGGACAGATTCCGTCGCTAAATAGCGGCGGAATATAGGCTTTAGCGTCGAAAAATTTTTGGCGTCAAATTTAGCGACGGAATTTAATTCCGCCGCTAAATTCCGCCGCTAAAACGAATATTCCTCGAATATTCGTTTATTTCCGCCGCTAATTTGGCGGTTGATTTACCGACGGAATATTCCGCCGCTAAATCTTTATCAGCGACGGAAATATTCCGCCGGTGAAAATATATCATTTTTTTATTTTTTTATTTATCAGCGTCGGAAATATTCCGACGGTGAAATTAAAATATTTTTTATTTTTCTTTTTGAAATATTACACCGACGGAATATTTCCGACGGTGAAATTAAATGTTTTTTTTTTTATTTTTATTAAACACCGACGGAATATTTCCGCCGCTGATAATTTAATATTTTTTTTATTTATCAGCGACGGAAAATTCCGTTGCTGATAACAAAATGTAATTTTTGTTTATTTTTAGAACTAATTAACAAAATAACAAACTAAAAAACATTAAAATATCATAAATATTTATGATATTTTTGAAAAAATAAATAAATCATAAATATTTATTAATTTTAATTTTTAATGCCATTATTTTTATTTATATAAAATATGAAAGTTATTTTAAATTACTCTCAAAAAAATAAATATGAGTCAATAAATATTATTTTTGAAAAAATAAATAAATTATAAACCCTAAACCTAATACCCTATATACTATACACTATATATACCCTATACCCTATACCCTATATCCTATATCCTATACCCTATACCCTATACCCTATACCCATATACCTATACCACATATACCCTATGCCACTATGCCCTATGCCTATGCCACATACCCTATGCCACATGCCATATACCTATGCCTATACCCTATGCCTATACCACATGCCCTATATCCTATACCCTATACCCTATACCCTATACCATATACCATATACCCTATACCCTATACCCTATACCCACTATGCCACATGCCACTATACCCTATACCTACCTATACCCTATACCCCTATGCCACACTATACCTATACCACATACCCTATACCACTATACCTATACCCTATACCACTATACCCTATACCCTATACCTATGCCTATACCCTATACTATATACCACATACCTATACCTATATACCACTATACCACTAAACCACATACCCTATACCCTATACCCTATACCCTAAACCCCTATACACTATACCACATACCACTATACACTATACCACTATACCCTATACCCTATACCCTATACCCTAAACCCTATACACTATACCCTATACCCAGATTGGTAAATTGCATACAAATTTAAATTTTTTATCCAAAATAAAACAAAAACAAGATTAGTCCCAAACAAGGAACTAACCTTGACTATTAGACAACACTCTGGAGATTATTGTCTCATAAGTCATAACTAAGATATCCGTAAAACAAAGACCCACATCATTACCGCGAGCACACCGTACTCTCTGGCCCCCACCACCGTGCATGTCATCATCTACATCGTAAGCTTCAATGTTGACATCGTGAAGGGTTGTCTCCTCGCACTCATCATCAAGCTCCATATCTCATCTGCGATGAAGGCTTAGGAGCGACACACCCTCTAGGGCCTTGCATTGTTCGAAAGTCAAGGAATGCAGGAAGTCGAACCCAGATTCGGACCCCGGACAGAAGGGAGAGAATTGAAATGTGGAATTACCGAAATTAAAGATGAAATAGCACCGGGGTAAGAGCGGCTCGATATTTGTTTTTTTCAAATTCAATTGCCGGAGAGAGAGAGAGAGAGAGAGAGAGAGGATGGGAGAGAGGGATTTAGAGGTGTGCTGCTTAATTTGGTTTGAAAGTTTGAATTGGATTATCTCGCTTGTTGTTCGTTCGGAAATTTTGAAATTTTAAATGAGCGCAAACTTAGCGCGCCGTTTATTGTGAAATTAATCCATCCGATCCGGTCTAGCTTTTTGTAGATACGAAATTGAAAAGGAGAGATTTTGCATTTGACTCACTTGGAATTTAGGTAAACGATATTTAGCCCCTAACAAATATGTCATCACCCTTTCGCTTGAACTTTGGGTGATCTTTACGTTGTAGTACAAAGACTATGTCTCCGGTAAGAGTGTCGGGAGCTTCATCGGCTTCTCGTGTGGGAATGTAATTTTCTGTCCATTTTGCATACCCTTCTCCACAACCACTTCCAAGACCTTCTTCTCTGTACAATGCAAGGCCCTAGAGGGTGTCTTTGCCTCCTAAGCCTTCATCGCGGATGACGTATATGGAGCTTGATGAGTGCGAGGAGACAACCCTTCACGATGTCAACATTGAAGCTTACGATGTAGATGATGACATGCACGGTGGTGGGGGCCAGAGAGTGCGGTGTGCTCGAGCGGTAATGATGTGGGTCTTTGTTTTACGGATATCTTAGTTATTACTTATGAGACAATAATCTCCGTGAGTGTTTGTCTAATAGTTGGTTAGTTCCTTGTTTTGGACTAATCTTGTTTTTGTTTTATTTTGGATAAAAAATTTAAAATTGTATGCAATTTACCAATTTGGGAATAGGGTATAGTGTATAGGGTATAGTATAGGTATAGGTATAGGTATAGGTATAGGGTATAGGCATAAGTATAGGTATGTGGTATAGTATAGTGTATAGGGTATGTGGTATGTATAGGGGTTTATATAGGGTATAGTATAGGGGTATAGGGTATAGGTATATATAGGGTATAGGGTATAGGGTATATAGTATAGGATATAGGGTATAGGGTATAGTATAGGGTATAGGTATAGGGTATAGTGTATAGAGCATAGGTATAGTGTATAGGGTATAGATAGGGTATGTATAGGAGTGGTATAGGGTATATATAGATAGGGTATATGGTATATGGTATAGGGTATAGTGGTATAGGATATAGGCATAGTGGTATAGCGTGTATATGGTATATGGCATAGGGCATAGGGTATAGCATAGGGTATAGGATATAGGGTATATGGGTATAGGGTATAGGGTATAGGGTATAGGGTATAGGTATATAGATAGGGTATAGGGAGGGTATAGGGTATAGGGTATATATAGGGTATAGTGTATAGGGTATAGGGTATAGGGTATAGGGTATAGGGTATAGGGTATAGGTATAGTGTATAGGGTATAGTGGTATGTATAGTATAGGGGTATAGGGTATGGTATAGGGTATGTAGGGTATAGGGTATAGGGTATAGGTATAGGGTATAGGGTATAGGGGTATAGGGTATAGGGTATAGGGGTATAGGGTATAGGGTATAGGGTATAGGGTATAGGGTATAGGGTATAGGGTATAGGGTATAGGGTATAGGGTATAGGGTATAGGGTATAGGGTATAGGGTATAGGGTATAGGGTATAAAAATAATGGCATTATAAAATTAAAATTAATTAATATTTATGATTTATTTATTTTTTCAAAAATATCATAAATATTTATGATTTATTTATTTTTATATAAATAAAAATAATGATATTTATTAAATTAAAAATTTTTCAAAAATAATATTTATTGACTCATATTTATTTTTTTGAGAGTAATTTAAAATAACTTTCATATTTTATATAAATAAAAATAATGCCATTATAAAATTAAAATTAATTAATATTTATGATTTATTTATTTTTTCAAAAATATCATAAATATTTATGATTTATTTATTTTTATATAAATAAAAATAATGATATTTATTAAATTAAAAATTTTTCAAAAATAATATTTATTGACTCATATTTATTTTTTTGAGAGTAATTTAAAATAACTTTCATATTTTATATAAATAAAAATAATGCCATTATAAAATTAAAATTAATTAATATTTATGATTTATTTATTTTTTCAAAAATATCATAAATATTTATGATTTATTTATTTTTATATAAATAAAAATAATGATATTTATTAAATTAAAAATTTTTCAAAAATAATATTTATTGACTCATATTTATTTTTTTGAGAGTAATTTAAAATAACTTTCATATTTTATATAAATAAAAATAATGCCATTATAAAATTAAAATTAATTAATATTTATGATTTATTTATTTTTTCAAAAATATCATAAATATTTATGATTTATTTATTTTTATATAAATAAAAATAATGATATTTATTAAATTAAAAATTTTTCAAAAATAATATTTATTGACTCATATTTACTCCCTCCGTCCCAATCTAAATGTCCAAACTTTCCTTTTTGGGCGTCCCATTGAAAATGTCTCATTTCCAAAAAAAGAAAGTTTTTTTCACTATTCAACCCACTCATTCTCTCTCCTACTTTACTTTTACACTCACAACATTCTCTCTCCTAACTATTCCTCCCACTCATTCTCTCTCCTATTTAATTTTTCATACTCACAACATTTAACCTTTTTCTCTTTCATACCTCACTTTTTCTCTTTCCTACCTCACTTTCCTTAATTTCCGCGCCGAACCCATTTTTGGACATTTAGACTGGGACGGAGGTAGTATTTTTTTGAGAGTAATTTAAAATAACTTTCATATTTTATATAAATAAAAATAATGCCATTATAAAATTAAAATTAATTAATATTTATGATTTATTTATTTTTATATAAATAAAAATAATGATATTTATTAAATTAAAATTAATAAATATTAATGATTTATTTATTTTTTCAAAAATATAATGAAAACAATTATATTTATTAATAATAGCGGCGGAAATTTCCGTCGAATTTAAAATCGCCGGCGGAAATTTCCGTCGGTGAGAGTGCCATGTCATCGATCCAGGTGAGCGTACGTATAGTTTAGCGTCGGATTTACAATGACGGAATATTCCGCCGCTAAATATTATTAGTATAGCGTCGGAATTTAATTTCCGCCGCTATAATTAATATTTAGCGGCGGAATATTCCGTCGGCCGGTGGAAATTATAAATACTCATTTAATCCCGAATTTATCAATTACGTATCATTTCACTCTCTCTCTTCCCGCTTTCTCTCTCTTCCCGCTCTCTCTGCGACCTAAGAGGAAAGAAGAAGAAGAATCGCCGCCGTCTCCGTCCACCTCTCCACCGTCTCCGCCGTGACGAAGCTTCGCCGTCCACCATCTCCACCGTCTTCACCATCTGCGTCTCTCTCTCTCCCTGGTATAGCGATCCAATTTCTCAATCCTAGCTCTCTCTTCAAGGTACGTGATTTCCCCTTAAACTACATTCGATTGTATTTTTTTTCATCAATTATAGTGCTGATTTCCCCTTCAAGAAAGATGCACCCGGTCAATTTTTTTTACCAGTTTAAAAAAAAAAGTTTTTTTTTTTTTATTTTACTGAGTGCACGTCCCTTGGTTTGATTTTGAATCTGCTGGGTTTCTTATTGTCGGATTTAGCTGTGTTTCTTGAATGCATGTCTGGATTTGGATTAAAGGTTTAAGTTTTCATTGTTGATGGGTAATTGGAGATTTTGTGAGTGGAATTGCTATTATTGTTGAGTTTGACCTTTGTTTGACTTATGATTCTCTCTCTCTTACTCTGTGGGATAGGAAAGGGATTTTTGATTTTGATTTGCTTTTATGGCACTTGGGGTTGGGAGTTTGATGTGTGTGTGTTTTGAGGGTTTAACTTCCTCTTTTTATATACATGATGAATCTTGGAGCTTGTAGGTATTCTAGTTTCAGTTAGGTACCTTATCAATATGATGGGTTAATGTTTTAGTAGGATATGGGTTAATGTAATTTTGTGTGATTCTTTTGATTAATTTGTACTAAATGTGCTGGCCTTTGAAAGTTTGACAGTTCATCTGGATTTTATCTAGGTTAATGAGTGTAGATTTAATAACTATTTAACCATACTTGTAGTACAAATTTAGGGAATGATAATTTAGAACTTGGAATGGGCCAAAATGATATTGGCAAGAGCTTTAAGTAGTGGCATGAAGTTGCTTGAAAAGCAGTTTTGGCACTTGCACTAAGTAAATCTGCAGCTTGGATGCTTTTTCTAGGCTTTGTAAACCTAGCCTAAACAACATGGAATTGAATGATTTTTAATCCTATATCTAGTACAACTTTAGTACTACATTAGGGAACTTGAAATGGTCCAATTGGTTAAAGGGAAGTGCTTTAAATATTGACCTAAAGTTGCTTGGCAGGCATGTTTGAAAGCTGAACTATTTTACCCTGTAGTCTTGGTCCATGTTTGAGGCATTGGAAACCTAGGATAAACAACTCGGATTGGAACACTTTTTGATCATGTATTTAGTATAGCTTTAGTACTACATAATGGAGTTTAATTTGGGCCAAGAAAATATTGATAAGGTCCTTAAATAATGTCTCAAAAATGCTTGAGAGGCGATTATGAAACTTGAGCCAAAGTTTTTAAGACTCGGGAAAATGAACCTGAACCCTAAAGGGAAGTTGTTCAGTGCTGTATAAATGATGATGATGGAAGGAGACTTAGAGAAATTATATTCATGTTGCTCATTCTGTCTGCGCACTACTTCTGCGGCTACATCGGAGTGTGTCCAGCTACGCTGTTAGAGATCATCAGGCAGCTGAGAGGTGATCGAGGAGTTGACATCCGACATATTCAATCTGGACAGGGAGCGATGGACATCATTCCACTTTTGCTAGCGGGGACATACCACTAAGCATTGATAGATTAGCTGGAGGATCCGAGTACATTGAGCAAAGACCTGCATTACTATCATTGTGGCCGTATGAGAGATTTCGCCCGATCTCGCCACCTTGCGAGAGGGGCGTACTCGGCATTACCTTGGGTGGACTGGACAGCGCAGATATTGAGGATGTCGCTACTGAGAGTTGGCATAGGAGGTTGGCCTTGGCCCGATATGAGACCGCAAACCCGTACTATTGGATTCCGGCATGGGGATTATTGACTATGAGAGATATTCAGACGGGTCGGTTATTGTCCGACTTCGGGACTACATGTATCATCCTTTTGCATTCCATCTCTAGTGAGCAGACAAAGACGGATACCCGCAGCAGACCATTCGGACTTTGAGAGAGCAAATGACGACTAATACAATGCCGATGATTATGACTCGAGCCTCGTACTACACATTTCTTTGGCGAGCATTTCTAGAGGGCTTTCTTCCGATACGACCACTACTCCGTCGGACTAGAGGTAGCACATTTCGACCACCGAGTATCCGACATGGTACGAGGAGCGCAAGGTCCCGTACGGTGATGATAGAGGCTCGACGCCGAGAGTGTTTTGGGCGAGACTATTCTTCCAAATGACATTAAGAGGCATGGAGGCCAAGAGCAACCCCGATGAAATCACCGGCGACATTGCGCGAGATTATGAGAGAGACTTGGGAGATTCGGAGAGCCGCTTTGAGAAATGATCCCGAAGTGATAGCTCGCAGGAGGCCTTGAGGCAGAAAGAGCAGCATGCGAGAGCTACCAGACCGATATATCCACCACCACACGATACCTGAGCCAGGACGAGGTCCGACTGACTTTTTCAACATACCTAGACCAAAGACCTCCCGGGGACCGAGGCGGAGGAAGAGTAGAGATTCGAGTTCGGGAGCGGGAATGAGTTCCTAGACACTTTAAGAAGACCTGTTAATATATTGTTAAATATGAGTTAGAAGCTTTATATTTATTTTAAGAAGATCTGTGTTGCTTTTAAGTTTGTAATTCAAATTTAGGGAATGATAATACGTTAATTACTTCTATATAGACTGTTAATATATTATGAAATCCAATAATTATTAACATCCCGATTTTGTTTCATCCGTCGATTAAATTGAGTGTACATATAATATATGGATTGCAATGCAGGAGTAATGTCTGTTAACGATGATCGTAGTTGGATGTATAAGCGGAAGTTGCCGAATCAACGCGGTATCAATCCTGAGTTTTATAGAGGGTTGAAGGGGTTTGTTGAATTTGCTCAATTAAATAAAACCGGTCACATGGATAAGGATGGTAAGATTAGGTGTCCATGCGACAAGTGTTGTAATGTCAAGTATCTAAGCTTGATCGAGACTCAGAAACATCTTTTGCGTAACGGGTTTGAAGTTGGGTACAAACGGTGGACCCGTCATGGTGAGCTGAGATTGCGCACAAATGTTGCGAATAATCCCCCCGAGAATATTCATGTACCTCCCGAACCCGAACCTATTATTCAGACAATGAAGAACCACCTTTGAATATGGAAGATATGGTTAGGGATGCACTGGTCCTTCCTTCGATTGGTCGGAGAACCAACAAAGCAAGAACCAACCCCGCAGCCCAAGAAATTTATTGATGCTATGGACTCTGCAAAAGAGAAGGTCTATCCAGTTGCGAGATCGGTGTGTTGGAGGTGTGGCCGAGCTCCTTAACATAAAGGCCGATTGCAATATTAGCCACCGCTTATAATCGTATCATGAAAGCAATTAAGCGGATGTCAGCGAAAGAGAATAAGATGGTTACAAACTTTTATGAGACAAAGAAGTTGGTTGGGCGTATTGGGCTATGTTATGAAAAGATTGATGCGTGTAAGAATGACTCGCATGCTATTCTACAAGGAAGATTCACGAAGACAGAGTGTTCAATTTGCGGACAAAGTAGATATAAGCCAAATCGGAGGGGAGTTCAAAACACAAGAAAACAGACCACATAAGCAGCCATGCGTTACATGCCGTTGATTCCAAGACCGCAACGCCTCTACGCGTCTAAATCTACCGCAGAGGCAATGCGTTGGCATAAGGAAAGTTTGCGTGAAGAGGGTGTGTTGATTCATCCCAAATGATGGGGAGGCATGGAAACACTTTGATGAGACTTATCCCGACTTTGCGTCTCAAGCAAGAAATATACGGTAAGCATGCATCTCGCTCCGATGGTTTCAATCCGTTTGGTCCCGGGGCAAAATCTTACTCTTGTTGGCCGGTTATAGCCACCGTCTACAATCTTCCGCCCTGGTTGTGTATGAGTGATCCCTACATGTTCTTGTCGTTATTCATCCCCGGCCCAAATGTACTCGGGAGGAACATTGACGTCTATCTCCGACCTTTGATGGACGAATTGAAGTAGCTTTGGGAGGATGGGGTCGAAACGTGGGATGCTTTCAAGCGAGAGAATTTCAAAGCATGAAGGCTGCGTTGATGTGGACAAGCTAATGACTTCCCCGCATATGGGATGTTATCGGGTTGGAGCACCCACGGGAAGTTGGCCTGTCCGTATTGTATGAGTGACACAAAGTCTTTCACGCTCACGCACTCGAAAACCATGTTGGTTCGATTGCCATAGACAATTTCTTCCGGAGGACCACCCATTCAGACCCGTAAGAATGCATTTAAAAAGAACAAGATTGACCATGATGAGGCACCGATTCGTTTAAGTGGTGACACGGTCTATGAGGAGGTATCTAGATTGCCCGATCTCTCGGGGGAAAAGTTTTCGAAGACCAAAATACAAGGGTTTGGGACTACCCATAACTCGGATCAAGAGGAGTATATTTTGGGAGCCGCCATACCGGAAAACAAATCTCATTCGACATAACCTTGACGTGATGCACATTGAGAAGAATGTATTCGATAATGTTTTTAACACGTTGATGGATTTCAAGAGAACAACTAAAGACAACGAAAAGCTCGAAAGGACCTTAAGGAAATCAGTAAGAGGCCGGCCTTAGACTTGGTATACGTCAATGGTAAACCAGCTTAGACCGATGGCTCAATACGTGCTTACAAAGGAAAAGAAGCTCCTCCTCCCGAAATGGCTCAAGGATTTAAGGCTTCCTGATGGTTACGCGTCTAACATTGGTAACCGTGTCAATGTAGAGGAGGGAAAGTGCAGGGTTTGAAGAGTCACGATTGCCACGCTTTGCCGGATAGGCTACTTCCGATTGCTCTCGTGGGTCTATTGCCCGACAATATCTCGGTGGCGTTAACAGAGTTAAGTGAGTTTTTCCGAGCGTTAACATCGACCACACCGCGTGTTGATCACATGAAAAAGCTTGAGGAGAGCATCGTAGTGACTTTGTGCAAACTTGAGAAGATATTTCCTCCTTCATTCTTTGATTCTATGGAGCATTTACCGGTCCACTTGGCATACGAAGCTAGAGCTCGGTGGTCCAGTTCAATACGTATGGATGTATCCATTCGAGAGGTAATTGAATTTATTCTATTTCTAAATAATTTGAGCGTTAACAATATACCTTCTTTAACATTATTTATGTTTTAATCTACGAATGACTTTTAGGTATCTAGGCCAATTGAAAAGGAAGATGAGCAATAGGGCCATGGTCGAGGCCTCAATTTCGCAGGCCGTTATCATAGATGAGATTGTTGCCTTTGTCGGAACATATTTTCCTCCCGATGTTGATACGAGATTGACTAGGGTTGGCCGCAATTACGATGGTGGTTTTCCGTCTAAGGGAAACATCTCGTATTTTCATCCCCCGGTCGGTTGCTCGGCAAACGGGTTGGTACGCGTACGTTAACCGCTAAAGAGTTTGCCGCGGTCGAAACGTATGTTCTTCTTAACTGCGACGAGGTTGGGGAATATATCAAGTAAGTCATTGATGTTATGTTTACGCCTCGTCGATTAAATTATGCATGTTTAATTACCTCGCATATGAAATGCCTTGTTTAACCCTACCGTGAATGTTTGAAGATTTAGCTCAGATTTATCTCCGTAACTCATCGCAACTAGGACAGAAAGAGAATTTCCAAACCGGCTAAGGAAATATGTAAATATTTCGTTTCATTCAAATTTATTCTATACACTTCTTTAAACATTCAATCTTAAAATTGTATTAAATTGGTTACAATATTGTCTTATAGATAGCCGAACATCCTGGTGATGCCAAAGCCGCGAGGTTAAGACATTTAGCATCATCTCCGTACTTGAACGTTCATTTATACAACGGTTATTTCGTGAATGGCTATGTGTTTCATACCAAAGCTTACGGGGGCTCTAAATTGACGTGGAATAGCGGTGTGAAGCTTATAGGGAATGATTATTATGGCGTCCCGAAAGAAGTAGTCGAGGTGGAGTATTTCGGTAGAAACAAAGGTTGTCTTGTTCAATTGTGATTGGCGGGATGCCGTGCGAGGTGTTAAGAAGCACCCCATATTTGACCTCGTCGATGTAAAGGACTCGTCCGTACATAATGGCGACGACGTCTTCATCTTAGCATCTCAAGCACAACAGTATACATGACTCCCTACCCTCGTCCGCGACCCGACGGATTGTGGGCTGTTTGGATGACCAAGGCTAGGAGCATGATTGACAACCTACCTCGTCGACAACTACGTAGTCGTCATTAGAAACACCCTATCAAGAGGATGAAATGCCGTTGCCACCTAACGTTTCATCGCCTAATCATCCATTAGATGATGTCACTCATATTCCTCAAAATGTTGATGAACCCGAGGAGGATATCTTACCGTTGAATTTGCCAACTCCCCGCCTCGTTCGTGTCATCTCGCGCACATTGATATTGATGAATCAGAGGAAGAGGAAGAGGAAGAGGAAGAGGAAGAGGAACCAGAGTTTGATTCATCGTAGTCCGAAGACGAAGATGAAGAACTCGAGTTTTGTAGTAATTCGTAGTCCAAATGATGATGATGGGGACGAAGATTAATAATAGTTTAAAGTTTAAAATTGTATTGTGAATGCTTTAGATTATTAGAACTTTAAAGTTTTATATGTATTGTGAATGCTTTAGATTATTAGAACTTTAAAGTTTCATATGTATTGTGAATGCTTTAGATTATTTTTAATATCCGTCGTTTTATATATATTGTGAATGCTTTAGATTATTAGAACTTTAAAGTTTTATATGTATTGTGAATGCTTTATATTATTAATAGTTTAAAGTTTTATATGTATTGTGAATGCTTTAGATTATTAGAACTTTAAAGTTTTAGATGTATTGTGAATATATTGTTTCCTATTGTTAAAGTTGTATATTTTAATATTTTTACCGTAATACGTATGAGTTCTAGTAGAAAGGGCAAGGGTAAGAGGACCAAGCCCATTTACACTTTGATTATCGGGACGCAACCGTCCCGATCCGGTAGCGATGGTGTTGACCCCTCACACAAGAGTACTAGCTCCACCTCCGGGGCCGGTACTCGCACTACCGTCGATTCCGAGGAGGATATATGTGCGGATCTCATCACTTTATGACCAAGAAGTAACTCTTCATTAATTTGATATAAGTTGGTTCCTTTTTGCTTTATATATAATTCATTATTTAAGTTAAAATGTTATTGTATAAATATACTTGGCGTGTTTGTAGGTGGATACCCCACCACTGGCACTAAGATCGGGCACATACCGGCGGTCTCGGAAAATGACCGAGTTTTGGCCCAACTGGAAAAATTGCCACAGAGGCGTAAGGAGGATGCGTGGGATGAGTTTAAGGTAATGTGTTAATGGTTTTTATTTAAAACTTAAATGTTAGTTTGTTATTAAAATGTTATAATTAATAATGATTATACTCTTTTAGTTTTGTAATGTTATCATTATATGTTGTAGGCTAAATATTATTGGGATCCGCACATCGCCGAGGAGACGGCTAGATTTGTTTTCTTTGAGCAGCTCACAAGCTGTTTAAGGATTTTATTTGTAACATATTTATCTATCCTTAATTAGTTTAATTAACAATGATTATACTCTTTTAATTTTATAATGTCATCATTATATGTTTACAAGATATTCATATTTTTTATAGGTACCACGAAGAAAAATTATTATACTGCTCGGCTCGCGGCGGGACAACAGCCCTTGTGTCCTACTTTTATGACCGATGAGGTGTTTGGTCAATTTTGCGAATATTGGGGGTCGCCTGCGGCGAAGGCCGTATCCGAACAGCCAAGGCCAATAGAGCAGCTCCTCGGGGTCGGCGGCGTTGCATACCGGGGACGCCACGGTCGCCGAGCATCACGACCGCATGGTATGTATGTTAATTTAAATGTAGTAGTGTATGGATGCTTTTAAATAGGTTTATGTACGTATGTTAGCTGGGAGCCAATGTTGATGCTATGAAATCCATAGTTTTAGTGTAAATGTAGTGTATGCATGCTTTTAAATCAGGTTAAATGTTGCATTTATATATACAATTTCAAAGTAATAATCTCGCTTATTTTATTTATAGGAAAGGGAGTATGGTCCGAATATCACTTTTGTGGATGTTTACGCTAGCACCCATATTCGGAATTCTACAGCGCCCGATCAACCTCCGCAATGGGTTGACGATCGATGCGCTCTTTTGCCTTTGTAAGTAAACTACCATTAAATGACTTGATTTTGAATATGTAAATTTATTTATGTACCTTACATTGTGTATATGATTATAATTGTTTGTTTTATTTTTCAGCCGCATATCAAGCCGCCGTTGTTCCCGAAGGAACGCTCCCGGCGAGCCCGTCCCCTTCGTGCTCGATGTTTGGCAGAGGTCACCTCTCGTGGACATCCAAGGAGAGGAGCACGAGTGTTAGGGATGGGGATTACGGGCGGCAATGCCCGTCGACGCCGACCGGCCGTCGGCGAAATGTAGTCCAGCCCACGTTTCATGATCCGAGGGTCGACACTCGGGAGGCTGCGGGCTGAGGAGGAGAAACGCGAGCGGGCAAAGCTTGCGGATGCTTTGGCGCTCGTACGCAGATGCAGGAGGAGAACGATCGACGCCATGCGAGAGATTCGAGACAAAGATGCGTAGACTCAAAGACAATTGGCGCCGTTGATGGCTCATCTCGGCCAGACTCCCAGTGGTAATTTCCCGCCTCCCCAAAGTTGATTGCGGACATTTTTAGACATTTTTGGACATTTTTGTATTAATTTATACTTGTTTGTAAACATTTGAGACATTTGATACCCGCGGAGCCCCTCCCCGCCTCTCCCCCGCTCCACCCCCTCTCCCCCCTCCCCCTCTCCCCCTCTCCCCTCCCCCTCTCCCCCTCCCCCTCCCCCTCTCCCCTCTCCCCCTCCCCTCCCGAATTGGTACGGTGGTATTTAGTTTTTATTTGGTACGCCGATATTTGAATTTTAGTTTTTATAGTTTTAGTTTTATAAATTGAAATGTTATATCGTGTACAAAAAATTTTGGTTTATTGATATTTTAAATTATTTTTTTTAAATTTATTTTTAATCGGCGACGGAATTTTCCGTCGGCGAAATTAATGTTGAAATTAAAATTAATTAAATAAATTAATTTCAGCGACGGAATTTCCGCCGCTATAATCATTTAATTTTTATTTAATTTTTAATTTCGGAAATTTCCGTCGCCGTAATAAAATTTAAATTAAAATTAAATAATTTCAATGACGGTAAATTCACGCCGAAATAATTTAATTTTAATTTAAATTTTATTACAATGACGGAAATTTCCGCCGAAATTAATTTAATTAAATTAATTTTTATTACAATGACGGAAATTTCCGCCGCCGAAATGAAAATTTAATTAAATTAAATTAATATAGCAATGAATTTTCCGTCATTGAAACCATTAATTCACCGGCGGAATTAATTCCGTCGGTAAAAGAAAAAAATAGCGGCGGAAATTGACCCGTCGTAGCACTGCGACGAGCTGGTAGCGGCGGACCACCGACGGAATTTTTCCGTCGGTGATTTATTTTAGCGACGGAAATATAATTTTAGCGGCGGAAATTTCCGTCGCTAAATGACCTTTTTCTGGTAGTGTTTTCAACAACTCACCGGCAAGTATGTAAACTTTCTTTGAAAGCCTGGAGGCAGATCATTGAATGTTAAACAATATAACCACGAAATAAAACCATATGGGAATTAACTGAAAATGACAAATAAAAGTCATATTTTATAGGACAAGATGATTAAGAAACTTATTTGTTTATAATTATTTGTTTATTATTTATTATTCATGATTATTTTTACTTTTTGTTATAAAAATATTTAAAAACTTAGTTTAAATTACTTTTTTGGACATCATTTTTTTACTAGTACAACGATTTCGATTAAAGAAGGAAAAAATGAATTTAGTAGAACCGCAAATGGGTAGGTATCACTTTGTGCCCTTGCCACGAGGGTTAGTACTAGTCAATAATACAATACACATCGGGTTTAACCGTTTGTAACTGCTAGGATAAAAACGGTTGAGATTGAATCTAGAAAATTTATCTAACAACCTGTATTAACCCAAATATTTCACCTTTCCACTCCCAATTTTATAACTCCCCAACTTTTTCTCTCAAACTTGTCTTTTAACTACCCTCCACACACCCTTTTATTTTCTACATGATTTTTTTATTAATGTATTTTTTTATTATTTAATTATCGATTTCATTACCATCAATAGCAATAGAGTTTGGATTTTATTTTTTATTGTTCATGATTTTTTCTATTGTTTAAATTACTTTTTGGAAAATAATTTTTTTTTTTTTACTAGCACGACGATTTCGATTAAAGAAAGGGAAAATGAATTTAGTAGAAGCGCGAGTGGGTAGGCGTCCCTCTGTCACCTTGGCACTGGGTTTAGTACTAGTCTATATCTATAATACAATACATATTGAGTTTAACCGTTTCTAACCGCCGATATAAAAAGCGGTTGAGATTGAATTTGAAAAATTGATCCGACAGTTTGGATTAACCCAAATATTCCACTTTCCCAATTCCAGTTTTATAACTTCCTACCTTCTCCTCCCAAACTGTCTTTTAACTTTCCCCAAAACCCTTTTATTTACTACATAATTTTTTTTATTAATTTATTTTTTTATTGTTATTTACTTATCAATCTCATAACCATCAGTAGTAATAAAGTTTGGATTTTATTTTTTATTATATATTGTTCATGAATTTTTTTTTACTTTTTGTTATAATAATAAATAAAAACTTAGTTTAAATTACTTTTTTGGGACATGATATTTTATTTACTAGCACGACGATTTCGATTAAAAAAGGGAAAAATGAATTTAGTAAAACCGCAAATAGGTAGGCGTCACTCCGTGCCATTGACACAGGGTCGGTACTAGTGCAATAATATTCATTATAACCGCCTATTGACTTTAGATAAAGAACGGCTAACATGAATTGATAATCGCCAGAATCATATGGCATAGGTTAATCATTTTTCTCTATTTTATTCTAATTGTTGGATTATTTTTCAGTTGTTATCATCCTACTGTATCTTTGAAGCGGTTTCTATTTCCTTCTCTTAACGCTTCGTGGTTAATTGTCAAATTACCCTCCTTCACAGTTCATGAGCGTACGATCACGGAGCATCCCAAGGAAGATGGATCTATGGAACAGGATTCATGTATATTGCACCAATATAAAAATCAATAATACTATCAATCATAGTTAGGGGTTCATCCTCTTTAGTAAAATTGGGCGTTCACACGTTCACAATTTAGTATTTTGCAAATATTAGGTTTTCTGCAAAGTTCACTTAATATTTAAGAACCCATTAAATCATATGATTAAGAACCTATAATTTTGGTTTTCAATCACTTGTCAAGACCTAGATTATATTCATTAAAAAGTTTGACTTGCATGTTGTGAATGTGGTGCCCAAGATTGCGGCTTTCCTATTTTTATTTTTTATTTTGGAACCGCTTTCTCGTGTAAGGGGATCACCGCCTCACATCGGTTTGAAAACATCCAGTTTAAATTGAAAAACTGAGTCGCCACGCCATTTTGATTTCCTCAAAACTTAAAAAAAAAAGGATTTGGGTCCGGAGGTTAAGTTACCCCTTGGGAAGAACGGATCGTCATTCACCCAAGAAGCCTTGCCGAAGCAAGTCTTCCAAGATCCGATTTTCATGCTTGCCTTAGTGTTTTCATGTGTGGGATGTGTTTTTTGTAAAGGAGGGAATGTGCCAAGGTATCTTCCGGACGTATAAACCATGAGTTGGTTATCGCTCGGGATTCCTTGGATTTTTGATACGTTCGGGACTTTGATCCCGCTCTTATCTTGGACTTATGATCGTCATTATGAGACCTTGGGTCACATGAGATCAAGATAGGGACACCTTTTTTATAGTCCAAGGATGAGACTCTTTAGAAAGGAAGGACCTTTGCCCATCAATCCTACATCTTGAGACGATTTGAGCTTTGTCGGGATATTTATGCTCGTCTCAAGTGATGATCGGAGATGTGGGGCTCAAGTTCATCCTTTTCTAAAGGAGAATCCATCTATGGCATCTTTAAGTGGAGGAAATGATGTAAAGATAGGACCTTTATATCATTACACTCCATGAGATACTCCAAGTACCAAAGGGGACTAAGGGAGGGGTATAAAGATTGAATCTTTATACTCATCCTATGCCTTTTTGTGCCTTATGAAGGCCACTAGGCAATCCTTGGAGAGTGATCCAACCATGAGGGACATGGGGAATGCATTTTAAGCTAAAGATGACATTTTTATGCTAACATATGTAATGAACATGATGCAAGCTAAGACTAGGAATGAAAAGGGAGGACCTTTATGGCTTTCCTATGTCCTTTATAAACCTTTTAGGTGGACAATCCTTGAAAGCAAGGTCTATGGGAAGGGGGAATAACATTCATAACTAAAGATGACATTTTTATGGAAAAAGTTGACATTTTTATATGCAAAGATGACATTTTATATGCAAAGGATGCTATTTTATATGCAAAGGATGCTATTTTCACATCACCATGTGAGAGATCCACCCTAGAACAAGCCTTTTGAGGTCTTATTATTCATCCTTGGGTTGGATCTTCCATGGATCCCATGTGGTAAAGGGAATGGGAGTAATATGATCTACATGACTAAAGATGTGATCTTTAATGGCAATATATCAAATACCAAGCAAGTAGATAGCAATATATAAAGCAAAGAGCAATATATCAAGTAATGACAAGTATATTTTAGGGAAAAGGGGAGGAGAGGTTACCAATGGTGGTGTTCCTCTATCTCCTTGGAGTTTGCCTAGGGAAGGACCAATTTTTGAAGGGTTTTGAAGAGGGGGGAGGTGATTTTGGTTGCTCTCAGCTCTCTGGAAATTTGTGTAGATATTTTGGCAGAGTAACAATGCTAAAAACTGTCTTTAAAAATGGGTAGAGGAGGCCTCTATTTATAGGCACTCTGGTGATGGCTAATGAAGTCGTGCGGCTGTAACCCCAAAGCTAATGAAGTCGTGCGGTCTTATCCCTTAATGACTCAACTTATTTCTAGAACCATGCAAGGTGTCATTCTAGAAGGTCTTTTCCATCGAAGGACTATGTGGAATTTTAATTCCTAGCAAGTCCTTCGCCCCTCGGAAGGTTTGGAAAAGTTCCCAAATTGCCCCTGAACTTTAGGAAAGTCCAGGGAATTGCCGGGAAACTTAACCGGAAGGCATGAGCCAGATTTGGGTGCTTACAGAAGCCCCTCGGCAACGTCACTTGCAGGGCAAGTGGGGTTGTTGATAAAAAAGGATCCAATATGGTGAACTACCGAGACAGATTGGGTGACCAAGGGGGTCGAGTGGCTGAACCTTTGGAAGGCTACCTACGTATCCCGGGGGAATCAAGCCATAATCGTAGTTTAGGAAAGATCCACTGGGGAAAGGGGTTTCATATGTGACGAATTGGCTGAACCTAAAGTAGGCTACCTACGTATCCCATAGGAATCAAGTCAGGCCGTAGTTCGGGATCCACTGGGGAATGGCAAAGAGAAATTGGTCTCTTGCTAGGGAAATGAAGGGAAAGTGACCTAGGAGGTCAAGTGACTGATCCTACTGGGGATACGCTAGATGAAGGAATTTGACCTATGTGGTCGGATATCTGGACCTCTCTGAAGGGCTACTTCACCACTGAGGGGTGATGAAGGGAAAGGGTGACCATTGTGGTCGGATGGTTGGACCTTTATTAAAGGCTCCCTCACCACTGAGGAGTGATGAATGAAAATGGTGACCACTGCGGTCGGATGGCTGGACCTTTATGAAAGGCTACCTCACCACTACCACTGAGGAGTGATGAATGAAAAGGGTGACCACTGCGATCGGATGACTGGACCTTTATGAAAGGCTGCCTATGTATCCCTGAGGAATCAATCCTTGGTCGTAGTTCAAGTCTCACTAGATAGTTAGGAACAATGTCTAGGATCCTTGAGGTTTTGACGATTCATGGAGGAGTCACCTGATTTGACAATTAATGGAGGTTGTCACCTGATTGACAATTAATGGAGGTTGTCACCTGAAGGAACTAAAGCTTACGTCGCTATCGAGGAGATAGAGGTAGCTAAAGTTTGGAGAACTTGAGCGTACTTCACTATCTATGAGATAGAGGTAGCTAAAGTTTGGAGAACTTGAGCGTACTTCACTATCTATGAGATAGAGGTAGCTGAAGTTTGGAGAACTTGAGCGTACGTCACTATCTATGGGATAGAGGTAGCTAAAGTTTGGAGAACTTGAGCGTACTTCACTATCTATGAGATAGAGGTAGCTAAAGTTTGAAAGACTTGAGCATACTTCACTATCTATGAGATAGAGGTAGCTAAAGTTGGAAAACCTGAGCGTACTTCACTATCTATGAGATAGAGGTTGCTAAAGTTTGAAGAACTTGAGCGTACTTCACTATCTATGAGATAGAGGTAGCTAAATTTTGGAAAACTTGAGCGTACTTCACTATCCATGAGATAGAGGTAGCTAAAGTTTGAAAAACTTGAGCGTACTTCACTATCTATGAGATAGAGATAGCTAAAGTTTGAAGAACTTGAGCGTACTTCACTATCTATGAGATAGAGGTAGCTAAAGTTCGAAGCTTTGACAATTCAGAGGATGTCACCTAACGTTATTCCATTATAACGGAAGTAACGGAGGCGACTCGGGAGAAAAGTTTATTCTTTTTGGAGATAATGGATATCCTTTAGAAACAGCGTCATTCTGGTTAACAAATAACGGGAATTGTGTGCCTAAGTGGAAGGTCCAGGGGCAAAAGTGTAAATTCAGCTCAGAGCGGATGAGGCCGCCCGGCGAGAGATGGGGAAAAAGAAGCCGTACGACTTTGAATTTATTTTTACCAGATTATTTAAACAGAATTGAAACGGGCATTGGGCGCCATTGCCGCCCGCTTGCTGCCGAGGAAGAGAGAGAGGAGAGAGAGAATTTTCAAAAATCCTTCAATTCCTTTGCTTCTTTCACCCAAGATGGATCCGAAAGAGAACCTAGTACCTAGGCAAGCACGGAGGAACATATCGGAAGCCGCTAGGAGGAGGAGGAGGGAGCTCGTTCGAACGGAGCGGAAGTATGACTTCAACACTCCTCCATCTGAGCTTTATCCCGGTAGAGGAGAACACAAATCTACGAAACCTCAATCTGTTGGGGTAAGCATTCTTGATTTACTTGATTTTATCAATTTTTGATTGAATTTTGATTGATTTAGGGCTTGACCCGATTTTCGAGGAATTTTTTGAATTTTCCTATGATTTTTATTGATGACTTTAGGAGTTTGATGATTAACCTATGAGGCTAAGGAGACAAATGAACATGCATGTGCAATTTATTTGAAAAATAATGAGAATGACCCATTTTTGAAAATAAAGTAAGAAAAATAATATCTAAAATGTGACGGATTTCTTGCATGTGCTAGAACTAGGTCAATTCCTGATCATAGACGAGAAAACAAGATTTTGGACGATGAAAAGGATTCATGCATGCCATTTTGAAAAAATTAATGCTTACGTGCAAGGAATTCTGTGAGAATCAGAATTTTTTGCTTAGGAGAGCAATGTGCTCGACATGACGTGTTTCAAATGATGAATGGCACGTTTTCTAGTCAAAGAATGCTAGAAATCTCTTATGAATATTTTTCTTTGAAAAATATGTGCACTTTTTTGAATATATGCATGCTTTTGAGATGAGATGAAGGACTGACACTTTTTTTTTGTGTTTTCCTACAGGAGAACAAGTCGAGGGGACCTTCTGAGGTGGCTATGAAGCTATGGGACAGGATGCCCAACTTTGAGAAAG
This sequence comes from Adenophora triphylla var. japonica, assembly GCA_022495995.1. Classification (NCBI taxonomy): domain Eukaryota; kingdom Viridiplantae; phylum Streptophyta; class Magnoliopsida; order Asterales; family Campanulaceae; genus Adenophora; species Adenophora triphylla. The sequence continues at coordinate 785,224 of JAFEMH010000337.1, forward strand.
ATGGGGTGAACCCCAAGTAGCTTGTGATGGCTACTAGCCTTGATTTGTTTATTGATGCTATCCGCGGAGGCATTCACGTGACCTCTAAGAGCAAGGGGCTAGTCCAGGCCCTCTCGAAGTTCTGGTGGGACACCACCCACAGCTTTCATCTCAGCTGGGGGGAGATCACGGTGACTCCAGTCGATTTCACTGCTATCACTGGCTTGCAGTTCACTAGGAGGTCTGTGACCTGGAGAGATCACATTACTGCGGAGGAGTTTAGAGCTCTGGTTGGATTTGACCTCCGTCCTAAGGGGCTTGGGATGGAGACTAGGTATGTGGAGGTGGCGGTCCTGGAGTGCATGCAGGGGTTTGCCGCTAACGAGGTGACTGCCCACCAGCTCGTGAGAGCTTTCTTGTGGTTGATGTTGTTAGTCACCATTTTTGCAAACTCTGGGACGCTGGCTATGGTTTGCCTACTTGACTCTTTGGAGAATCTAGATGAGGTTGGGGCGGTCTCTTGGGGTGAGGCCGAATTGGCGGAGCTTTATTTCTCTCTGGACATGTACAGCCGCAATAAGGCTGCTTCTATGGACTGTTTCTCTTTTTTGCTTGAGGTAGTCTCACCTTCTTTTCTCTCTTTTACTTTCCTGTCTTGAGACTTTTTATGAGAGAAATGACCCTTTTTTGTTTTGAACATGCAGGTCTGGTTTTGTGAGGTGATTGGGTTCTTTCCTTGGAACTAGCAGAGTGATCCAGAGATCTTCCTGGCCATGATTCGTTGGAGGGGAGAGGCTAGAGACAAGTTTAAAGGGAAGACCCGAATCACTTTTGACTACAAGATGGTGAGACTGGTCATCAACGGGGATGGACATGAAGGGGTTGACTTCTATCCTTAGGGGAGGTACCCGGATGTTTTGCTAGGGGATGCCTTGGAGGTGACTAGGCAGAGGCGGTGGTTGACGGGGCTGACTTGTGACGTCATTTACTTGGGGGACCGCTTCTCTAGGCAGCATGGCCATGTCCCTCCTTTGGACGCCATCACCCCTCACGATCCTCCATCACGCATGCTGCAGCCCAGGAATTGGTCGACGGACAAGATTGCGAGGTATCAGGCTGGCGTGGCGGCTGAGGAGTATTTCAACTTAGCTACCCCGTATGCCACCTTCGTGGAGCAGCGGTTGAGGACGCCACAGAAGCTAGTGAAGCTGGTTGTCATTCATGGATATGGGGAAGCTGAGCCTACTGACCGCCTATGCCTCCTGCTCATCTCTCCTATGTGGTGAACGGGGTATCGAGGAGGTTTATGATACCTGTTCCTGACATGAGGGAGCCCCGGTATACTCTGCCGCCTGACAGCACTGTAAGTATCTCTAAGGTCTTTTCCCTTTTCTGATTTCTTTGCTTTCTGCAATTTTGAGATTTTCCTGAGATTTTCTGAGTTTTTCTTCTCTTTTTTCTCAGGTTCCTGCTCGTTCCTATGACGTCTTGGTTCGGCAGAACAGGGGTTGGAAGGATGTGTGTCGGTCCCTTCTGAGGAAGTTGGCTTGTGCTTCCAGGGCTGGGACGAACGTGCAGGAGCCCGTGCGCAAAAGAAGGCACGTTGGGAGCACTGCCTCTACCTCATCGGCCTCAGAGTATGCGACCTCCTCTACCAGTGCTATGCCTCGGGGACAGGGACCCAATACTAGCATCTTGGAGCAGTTGGTAGAGTACGAGCATGTGAATGTCAACCTATCAGACATGAGTGACGCCGAGGACTTGATGAAGGATCCTAGCTTCTACGAGCTGAACAGCGACGACGAGGAGTCGGAGGCTTAGAATTCCTTAGACTGATCTAGGAGGGAGAAACAAACAATGAACACTTTTTATGTACATTTTATTATTTTTTCATTTTATTTGGATGCCGATGGGGCGAAAACAATGTATTGGTATTTCATTTACTTTTTCTATTCATGCTTTATGAATTTGCACATTACTTGAGCCTCGGGACTGCTTTTCTTGCTTGGAAATGGGGCTGAAAAAACTGGGCCAAAATGGTTTGTGATGATATATAACTGCATGAATGGTGTTTGGATATGTTTTTATGCAGGTTTCATTGAGAAAGTGGGGTGAGAAATCTACTTGGGCAAGAAGAAAAGCTTCGCCAAATTTTTTTTTCTGGCAAAGAAGCAAAAGAAGCCGTCCGGCCTGGTCTCGAGGCAAATGAAGTCGTGCCGCCAGAAGTCTTGTCTGAACTGGTTTTTTTTCAAATAAAACCAAGGCTTGGCCTTTTCATTTCATTTTCACCCTAGACTTGTCCCAACTGACCCCAGGGCATATTTTTGACCAAAAAAATCAACTTTGATCACTTGACATGGAGAAACCCGTCAGATTGCAAAAGGGGAAAGGGATCGTTTTCTGTCTGATCTTCAATCTTGGATGAGGCACAACTTCCAATCCAACAAGGGGCTGTTCGATACCACCTTCAAGATCAAATCTTTATGGCATTTGAAGGATCTCCCGCCCGATTGGGACTTTTTGAGAGCCGCGGCGAGGTTTTGGGACGTCCGGAGACATGTTTACTGCTTTCTTACAATGAGCTCGTCCCAACCTTTGAGGACTTCCGGACATTGATTGGGGGTCCAAAAATGGAGGCCGTGTCGATTCCTCTGACCGAAAACGTGCCGGTGACGGTAAAGCTGGCATCTTTTCTGCAAGTCTCTCTGGAAGAGGCCGAGGGGATGATGGTAGCCCCTGACAGGATTGACCTTTCTGATATCCCAAGTAGGTTTGGATTTTCGGGTATGGCTACGACCACGGTGGCTATGGATGCCTTTATCCTATGCGCGTTCTCATCTCTGTTCACTGCTGAGTCCGTAGGGATTTGTCATGGCGGCCTTTTGGACATGGTTAGAGACTGCAGGGCTGGGAAGGATATTGTTCCGCTGGTTCTGGGCGAGACTCTGCATGGCATTGACAGGATGGCTAGGGGAGACCATTTCATGAGGTCTGGGAGCCCGGCTGTGTTGACTTTGTGGTTACAGGAGAGGCTTGGGGCTTTGCCAGGGGCTTCGCCTACTCAGTGCCCATGGGTGATTTCTCAGAGGGGTGCACCTAGGCAACAGGACCAGGGTGACTGGGAGCTGATGATGGCTAGGTTATCCACTTCGAATATTCACTGGTGGGTACCTCATTGGAGGTTGCAGACCCAAAGGACGTTTCAGGAGTCCTATATAGTGAGGGTTCCAGGGCTTTCTTGGTCATCCTTCTACATACCCTGCTTAGTATCCAGGCAGTTCGGGACATTGCAGGAGCCATTAGACAATTGGGAGGACATTCGTACCATGGAGGTGGTGCCTTTGGACATGAGAGATCCAGCCAACTTCTCATTTTTCTTGAGGGCTTGGACCTATGATGCTTATCCACCTAGGGTCATCCTCAAGAGCAGGAAGAGTACCATCTTAACCATGGCCTACTTGGATTGGTACGAGAGGGAGATGGGAGCGACTCAGGTCGTTTTGAGAGAGAGACGTCCGGCTTTATTGGGGCCGACCGTGACTCGAGCAGACTCGAGGAGACCGAGGCTAAGGCTAGTCACCATAACCGGTCGGGCGACCTTATCAGAGATATGGAGGCTCGATATGAAAGGCTTTCGGAAGTCGCTCCCTTGACTGAGGCTCAGAGGGAGGAAGTGCGAACTCGTGCCCGGGTAGAGAAGGCACTTATTGACACGGGTTTGATGGAGGCTCCAGTGAGGATACCAGAAATTGGGATGAGGGAGACCGACATCATTGAGAAGAAAAGGAAGAACACTCGACGAGGTTGAGATAAAGGGAAGAAGAACAAGGAAGATTCAGTGAATGACAACTGATAGATCTTTTCCTAGGATTCCCTTATTGCCATTTGCAAACACAGTAGTTTATTAGGCCTTTTATTGTATTTTAGATCTTTGTAGCAGGTTAGCAGAGTCAAGAGTAGACCGTGCTTGAACTCATCAAGGAGTTTTTAACTTGTAATTAACAAAGATATTTATCTTAGAAATTATTCAAGACACGTTTCATGGAAACTTAGATGTCTTATTTATTATTTAGACCGAACTATTCTTTGGCCGCCTACGTTCGCCTTTTACAAGGAAGGCTAAGGGGCTCAGGTATTCGTAGTTCATTCTGGTGAACTATTGGCATTTTTTTGTTTTGTTTTTGTTTTTGTTGTTGTTTTTTTTAATATATGTGCAACCCTGTTTTCTGCCTAGACCGCCCTTTTTTGGATTTTCAGCCTAGCTGGATATTACTCTTTTTGCACTATTTTCTTTTTTCTCTTTTTTTTTTATGTGCAACCCTGTTTTCTGCCTAGACCGCCCTTTTTAGGGTTTTTACCTTAGCTGGGTATTACTATTTTTGCACTATTTTATTTTTTCTCTTTTTTTATTTATTATTATTATTATTATTATTATTATTATTATTATTATTATTATTATTATTTTTTTATCTTAGACATAGTACCGGCGGAGCTTGTCACCGTTGACCGGGTGAACAAAAGGATTGCCATCTAGTCCGCATGCTTCATTGCTCCTCCGATAGTATTTTCTACACTACATACGGGCCGATCCAAACGGGTTCCCACTTTCCCTGGGTTGTCTCCGGTAGGGGGCTTTACTTTTAGCACTAGATCACCCTCTTTGATGTCCCCTGCCTTGACTTTTTGTCGAATGCCTGGCCATTCGCCTTCGGTAGGCTCAGGTGTGCTCCATGGCTTTTAGCCTCCTTTCATCGAGTAGGGCTAGCTCATCGTGCCGGCCGCGCAACCATTCTACTTCATTGACCCCGTTTTCCAGAGGACCCTTAGTGACGGGATTTCCAACTCTACCGACAACACTCGCTTCCATCCCGTAGGTCGAGCGAAAGTGGGTTTCTCCCACGTCGTTCTAACAGACGTTTGTAGCCCCAGAGTGCCAAGTGCAGCTTTTCGGGCCAGCCACAACCGCGGGTGGCCATTTTTCGGATGATTCTTTCGAGTGTCTTATTGGCGGCTTCTCGGCTCCATTGGTCTCGAGGTCCGTATTAGGACGATTTGTGGCGAGTGACTCGAACTCGACATAGCAATCTATCGCAGTCTCCTTCAAAGTGCGTCCCGTTATTGGAGATGATCTCATTTGGCACCCCATATTTGCACATGATGTTTTCTTTGACAAACTGGGCCACTTTCTTGGAAGTGAGGACCTTATAGGACTTTGCTTCTACCCATTTCGTGAAGTAGTCCACTGCCACTAACACAAATTCATGCCCATTGCTTCCTGCCGAGGCTATCTTCCCTATTATGTCAATACCCCAAGTTGCAAACGGACAAGGAGTCGTCATGCAATATAGGTCATGAGGCGGAAGGTGATTGAGGTTGGCAAACCGTTGGCATTTGTCGCACGCTCGGACATGCTGAACACAGTCTATTTCCATGGAAATCCAGTAGTAACCCATTTTAAGGATCACTTGCATCAATGCTCTGGTATTCATATGAGGACCGCAGGGACCATTATGGACTTCACTCATTAGATCTCTTGCCTTTTCTTTGGTGCCACACAGGAGGAGTGGTCCTTGGTACCGTTTCTTGTACAGATTGCCCCCTAGGATGACATAGTGAGAGGCCAGCTGCTTCAAGGCTTGCAAGCTTTTGGATTTGATGCCTTCCCTCGGTCTACCTTCTTCATCTATAAAAGCTGACTCCCCATCTTTGAGGAACTGGTAAATTTGACTGTACCAAGGTTCCTTGACAGGCTCCTGTCCCAACTCTATCTCGCAACAGAAAACCGGGGCTTCCCTTCTACCCACTCTGAATGGTTTTATTGCCTTTCCCTCGGGGATCTCTACCAATGAGGCTAGAGTAGCTAAGGCATCTGCAAATCTGTTCTTGTCCCTTGGCAAGTAGTGGAAGGTCACTTCTCTGAACTGCTCAGTCAATTCTTCCATGTAGGCATGATACCTTTGGAGGTTAGGATCCACAGTCTTCCATTTGTTAGAGACCTGGTTGATTAGGGCTGAGTCTCCGTAGACTTCGAGTTCCTTAACATTTCTTTCTAGGGCAGCCTCCAATCCAGCGATACAAGCTTCATACTCTGCAGCATTGTTTGTGACAGGAAAGTTCAACTTGACGGCTATCGGTGTATGCTCATCCTTCGGATCTACCAACAGCATTCCTATGCCATTCCCCCTTTTGTTAGCAGCTCCGTCAAAGAAAAGCTGCCATCGGTTCTCGGGCTCAAAAACGAAGATCCCTTCATCTGGAAACTAGAGTTCAGGCCCTCGGTCTTCATTGCTAGGGAAATTTGCTAGGTGGTCTGACAGTGCTTGACCCTTGATTGCCTTTCTCGTCACATAGTTGATGTCATACTCCGCCAGGAAGAATGACCATTTTGCTAGGCGCATCGAAAGGGAAGGTTTGTCGAAGATATACTTGATGGGGTCCATTTTTGAGACCAGGTTCACAGAGTGGGCCTGCATGTAGTGCTTCAGTTTACCGACTACCCAGACTAGTCCTGCACAAGTCTTTTCACATGCCGAGTAATTGAGCTCACTCCCTTGCAGCTTCCGACTGACAAAATAGATGGCATTTTCTACCCGAGAGTCCTTCTTTTCCTGAGCCAGCATAGCCCCAACTGCCGTGTCAGTGATAGTGAGATAGAGCAGAAGAGGTTTCTATCCATGTGGGGGGCATAGTATCGAGGGATTTACTAGGTACGCCTTGATTTGGTCAAAGGCATCCTGGCATTCCTTATTCCATTCTGCATCAACATTCTTCTTCATAAGCTTGAAGATGGGCTCACACATGGTAGTCAGCTGATTGACGAAACGGCTGATGTACTACAACTTGCCCATAAAGCTTTTGACTTCTGTCTGGGTTCAGGGCGGCCTCATGTCCATAATGGCCTTGATTTTTCGGGGATCGACTTCAATGCCTCGTTCTGTGACCATGTACCCAAGCACTTTTCCCCTTGTCACTCCAAAGGTGCATTTTGCAGGGTTCAGACTCATGGAATGTTGTCTTAACCTCTCAAAGAACTTTCGCAGGTCGACAAAGTGCTGTCCATCCACACCTTTAGAGTGGATAATCATGTAGCCCTGACATTCTTTAACCCAAAAGGCATCACCGTGTAGCAGTACGTCCCCCATGGAGTGGTGAAGGCTGTCTTTTCTTGGTCCTCTTCGGCCATCTTAACCTGATTGTAACCAGCAAAACCATCAACGAAGGATTTGACTTTGTAGTTGGCCGTGGCATCTACCAGAATGTCTATGTTTGGCAACAGATAGTCATCCTTGGGACTGGCCTTATTTAGATCCCGGAAATCTACACAACAGTGCACCTTCCCATTGGCCTTAGTCACAGTCACGATATTTGATAACCAGGTTGGGTATTCAATGACCCTGATGAATCCTACCTGTAGTAGCTTCTCAATCTCTTTCTTGACCTGCAGAGACCACTCTGGTTTAATCTTTCTTAGCTTTTGTTTTACCGGCTTGGCATCGGGTGCCAGAGGGATCCTGTGCTCTACAATCGATCTATCCAGCCCCGGCATGTCCTTATAAGACCAGGCGAACACATCCATGTATTCTCTGAGTAGATTGACCAGTCTGTCCCGTTCAGCCCCTTGGAAGAAGTTCTCGATCTGTGTCTCTTTAGGCTCTTCGATATTACCCAAGTTAACACTCTTCAAAACCTCCTCGGCAGCTTGGGTCCGGTTTTCCTCTTTATCGGTAACCTGCTTAAAGATTTCTTTAATATATTGTTCATTTAGTGTGTTTGCATCTTGTTCAAATGAATCATTATTAACTGTTGTTAAGTTATTAGTTAATTTATCATTTGTTAAGTTGGCAATAAGGGGATACTCGGAAAGATCTATCATTTCATTCAATGCGAAAGGGAAGACAACATTGGCTACATATTCTAATCTTTAGGCGTGAGGCCTTCAGATGACTTAGAGGACTGAAATTCAAAGACTCCTGACTCTAGGGTATGGATGACAGGGTATTTGACATGACTGGACTGAGAGGGACGGGGAACTAATCCAAGCTCCGTGATCATTTGCTGTCGGCTGGCTATCGGCCCTGAAAATGTCTCCCAATTCTTCAAAGGCATCTCTATCTTAGTCACCAAAGTGCGGGGATCAAAAGGCTCTTCACTGCCATCTCCAATTACTGCAACTGTCTCATCATCTGAGCTGAAGTCGATCAAGTCAGGAATCTGTGCTTCTTCATCAAACAGCTTCTGCAAGCCTGGTTCACTATCCTCACTGCTGGCAGCTTCTATCTGGCTGATCTTCGGAAGAGCTAACTCGAAGGCGGAGAAATCCATTACCCCTGACGGGAAGAGGCTGGCTCTTTGAGGCAATCCGGGTTTCCTTTGAAGACATACTTGTTCTGAACAGTAGTGGCAGCCCCAGAAATGTTTGGCAAGTCGAGAAACATCCTTCGAATAGGATTCGCTGGTCTTCCACGAACTTTTTCAGGGTTTTACAGAAGAATTTTCCTTAAGGAGTGCTGACTATCACTTTCATCATATTGGGTCTCACCTTTTATGAAGTACTGAGCCAGAGACAAGCTGTAAGGATGGAGACGGGCCCCTTCGTTTCACTTTCCCAAAACTGTTCCCCCAACTTTTTCGTAATCCTGAGGATGTGGTTTGTAGCCCAGGCCATGTCGGGTGGTTTGTTCCCTTACGTCGATGACAGTGTTGCGACCCTGAAGCCTTTTACCCAATCCAAGCCCCGGAAGATAACTCATCTTTCTCATCATTCACATGACAGGAGATATTTTGTCTGAGGTAGTGGTAAGGTCCGCACAGCACACCTGCACCTTAGAGGTGGCCACAGAGAAGCCAGTTAGGGCAAGCCCTTCATCATCATGTTTAATTTCCAGTATCGAAATACCTCTGGTGTTGGTACCTTCTACAGTAACATTGTCCCCATAGATAGTAGTGATAGCTCCATCATCGGATTGAAACTTGACACATTGGTATAGGGTAGAGGCTACTCCATTTATCTGATGGATCCAGGGTCGTCCCAGCAAAGCGGTGAATGAAATGGGGATGTCTATCACTTGGAAGTCTACATCCATGACTTTCTTTCCGAACCACAATCTTAAAGTCGCAATCCCCAAACTGACCGAGCAGTGGAATCATAGGTCTTAATAGTTTGACTGGAAGGCTTCAAGTCTGTAGGCTTCAAATCAAACAAATCCATCATTTTTTCTGGCAGGACATTCATTGCAGACTCTCCGTCGACTAACACCCTTGGTAACCGGCGTTCTTCCAACTGGAAAGTGATGTAAAGTGGCTCATTATGACTAGCTCCATAATTTGGCAAGTCCAGGTCAGTGAAAGTGATGATGTTCACATAGTGAATGCTTCCGATCATTTGAACGACCTCATCTGGGGTGACATCTATGGGCACCATGGTCTTGGCCAAGCTTTCTTCTAACTTCAGCTTGTGAGGGTAGGAGGAGGTTAACAAGGACCACAGGGAAATATTGGCTTGAGTGCACTTCAACTGAGACAACACCGGGTCTTCCTTCTCGGAGTTTGGCTTTTCTGCTTCTGGCTTATAAGGTCTTTTGTCTGTCTTTGGTTCAGAATTGACATTTCTTTTGTCGCCTTTAGGCGGTTCCACACTCATCTGCCCAGATCGAGTCATCACATAGACGTTAGACTTCCCCGAGTCATTAGCCCTATTGGAAGATTCCTTCAGCTCTTTCAGGGTTAAAGGTGGGCCTTTGCTAGCATATGGCCAACTCTGCTGATTGATTTGGTTCACAACATCACCTGAGTTATAGGCAGCCTCACGAATCTGATCCCAGGTTACAGGCTTTCTAGCTCTTTCCATATTCTGACTTCCCCATTGACTTAGTAACTGGCTGATCTCAGTTTCTTCTTCCTCACTCAAGGCCTTGACAGTTTCCCTCAGGCTTTTCAGAGTCAACATGCAGCAAGAGTTATCGTTCCCAGGGGTTGGAGGTGCTCTAGTGGCTTCATCATCTTGCCATAGCATCTTTTTCAACAAAGCAGGGTCACATTCCTCATCACTGTCAAGCATGTCCCTTCTTTCCTTCGGGGTCAACCTTCTGACGGCATCTTTGACATTGGCCAAACACTTCCTGAAGTGGGAGATTCCATCATCGATAAGGGTTTCTGTGGGGTTGAACCTTTTGACAGGTTTCCGGTCCTTACCTACAGGAGGGTTTTCTGGGCTATTTGGCTTCTGGGCTAGCCATTCTTCTACCGTTCCTTCAGGCATTTCAACCGTGTCTTCCTCAGTCTCACTACCATAGCTTCCGTTGGAACTTTTGTCCTGACTCTGGTGACCAATGATGGCAAAGGAAGGCCGGGATATTTGGCGCCATATAAGGGGCACTCTGGGCTCTTCTTCCGACGTAAGGAGCACCAAGAAAATTTCATTGTCATCGTAAGATAGGAAGGGGACCGGGGTTGCTTCGAACTTTAAGACCCTTTCTAAGGCTTCCATACATTATTTCTCGGATAAAGTCTCAGGGGTGACCCTTAATACTGCAATAGAGTCCACTCTTCCTGACGGAGGTTCAATCTCAATGACGCTTACGTGTTCTAGATCAGCGGGTGGAGCCCACTTCCCTCGCTCAGCTAAAGCTTCGATCAAGTTTCTCCATTTACCAACCAGATCTTTATAAGGAGTATTAAATTCTAATATGTGGAATTCATACCCTGCCTCGTCTGAGCTTGCGTCCATTTTCTCTTCTAAACCCCTGCAAAGGTGACAGTCGCACTTTAAGGTAATACAGTCCTCATTCCCAGGCCTGTAACTTTCTACCCTATCTGGTCCTTCGGGTTTCACTCCCATTGTCTCTACGTTCATACCTTCTATCGAGCTGTCATCGTCACTGTAAATCCATCCATTCCTATTCTCATTTCTGACTGACTATTCACTGTCACTGTCTGGGAGAGAGGCAAACTCACAAGCGTTGACAAAGTTGGAAAGGTCAGGCTGGTACTGGAGTTTTGAGATCAGATGATTTGGTCTGTACTAAGGAGAAGGGATGAACCCCATGGGATGATGCGGAGACTGAGTGACTGGGGTGGCCGTGGCATTTGTTTTCTGTTGGTAGTGAACAAAGCTGGGTCTTATCTAAGGTGGCGAGGGTGTTGGAGCCCTGATGGCCTGGGATGTTGGGAAGGACTGAAAAGGAGTAGTCCTTGGTAAGGGATCATATGTGGATGGAGGAGGGCACTGGTTATAGGATGGAGGGGCTGAAATCGCTGTTTCCGGAGTTTCATCTTCCAACATGACCAAAGAACCATTGGCTTCTGCCACTATCTGGACCCCTTGACGACGGAGAGCATCAATGAGCATGGCTTGCTGTTCCTCATGGACCTTGCGACTGTTCTCCAAGGCTAGGGCTAGCTCTTCCTCTCTAGTCACCGGATTACTCATACCACTGTTTTTTTCTGTCAAATCTGCCATTCTGACTCTCTAGGCTGACGAACCTGACGATTCTGATGAACTATCTGAGCCTAAAGTTTCTGCACTGACAAGCCGCTGACCCGGTATTCTCACCCACTTCTTCCTCGATGCGGGAAAATTATAGGCAAGGTTTAGACTCGGGGGTAGGTGTTTAGGCTGAAGGCTCAAGTAATATGCAAATTAAGAATCTTCCAGTTTACTTAAAACAGTGTCTTTTATTTATTTCTATTTGGTTGGAAAAGGGGTTGCCCTTCTTTTTTCGCAACTAATCTAGATCCTGGATCAGTGGGTTTCGTCACTACGTCTATAAGCCCCTTATTTTCCACCTGTGTTTCGATCTCCCAGGGTGGACAGCCCCGGGCGAGGGTCCTATAGGGCACGCGGATCCCACCGACCGAGAGAGAAGAACGGTCCTAGGGTCTAGTGGATCATAGGAACTTTTAACGCACGAGCGATGCGGATTATAGTCAAGGCAATGTCGGGAAAGTCTCGTCTTTTAGCCTCAACGAAATTTCGGCAGAGTTTCGCTTACACGATAGACGTTTTGACTTTGGCATTGTCCAAGGAAAATAATAGGCATGGGTCGGACGTTAAAATTCGAATGACACAGCGTCACATTGAGCGTTATTGCATACTTTGTGCAAGTCAAAGTCAATGTAGGGTCAAGATCTTGCCAATTTTTCCTTGACGAAATTTCGGCAGAGCTTCGCTTGTGCGAGAGATCTTGATTTTTGGCACGGACTCGGGCTTGACTCTTACATATCCCGTGCGGGTCAAAGTTAAAGTCAATGCTGGGGTCAAGATTTCGCCAATTTTTCCTTGACGGAATTTCGGCAGAGTTTTGCTTGCGCGAAGGATCTTGACTTTTGGTATGGGCTTGGGTTTGACCTTTACGGGGGTATACAATGAGGTTGTATGACACGGTCTAGACCAAAAACCAACCAAAAAGTCACGGTTTTAAAAGTGTGACACGGACAAGTGCATTGGTCGACACTGGCTGCCATGGGGAGTTTGGGATGATTCCGTGCGCGCCCGGGAGCATCGTAACACTGTCCGTGACTGCAGCTGAACAACCATCTCGGGTTAAAAGGACGTGCGTGCAAAGTGTACAGGATATATGGTGCACGTAGTGTGCGGCCTCCTAAAAATATTCCTTTTTTAGTTAAAACAGAGATTTTCATAAATGTGTTTTAAAAGAATGTTTTTTCGGGACGGGGGAAAATGCAACAAGTAAGCACATAAATTTTCTGGAGCCTGGCCAGACTTAGAACTGGATAGCCCCAAGTTGCCAAAGCTTCCAGATTAACCTCAGAAAGTGTCCTGGTGGAACTGCGAAAGAAGCCGTCCGGCTATGATCCAAGCAGATCAAGCCGTCCGGCTGGATCCAACAGTTTTCCAGGTTCCAATTTTTTTTTCATTTCCAGAATGTTTCCCCGAGAATTTGAGCAACTTTCAGCTTCAGAATTGTCCCTTTTTATCATCTCAGAGTATGCACAAACTAAAAACCAAAATGCATGTAAAAATAAGAAAAAGAAATACAAGCACAAAAATCGGATCCGCGGCGGAAGACTAACCCTCGTAAACGTTTCCAATGCTTCTTATGAGAAAAGAAGTTTGGAAACATTTACATTTTCCCCAGCGGAGTCGCTAAACTGTGAATGTGGGCCCATCGCGGATCGAACCGTTTTTATAGGGTCGCCGTTTCACCTCAGTTTGAAGACACGGGTTTTATTGAAAAAACGGAGTCGCCACGCCATTTTGATTTCCTCAAAACTTTGAAAAAAAGGATAAGGGTCCGGAGGTTAAGTTACTCCTTGGGAAGAACGAATCGCGTTCACCTAAGGAGCCTTGCGAAAGCAAGTCTTCCTAGACCCGAAGTTTGTGCTTGTTTTGTGCGTTCGTGTGTGAGATGTGATTTGAAAAAGGAGGGAATGTGCCAAGTTATCTGCCGGACGTATAAACCATGTGAGTAGGTTATCGCTCGGGATTCCTTGGGTTTGATGTATTCGGGATTTTTATCCCATGCTCATCTTGGACTTGTGATCATCATTAAGTGACCTTTTTACCCTCCCGTTGGAATAATCAACCATAGTAGGCATAAAAGCCTTGGTATATCTTAAACCAACGTTCTTCGGGACTTGGTCATATGTGATCGAGAGAGAGGGACACCTTTTATAGTCCAAGAATGAGACTCTTTAGAAAGGAAGAGTCTTTTCCCATCAATACTACATCTTGAGACGATTGAGCTTCGTAGGGACATTTATGCTCGTTTCAAGTGATGATCGGAGATGTAGGGGCCAAGATTCATCCGCTTCTAAAGGGACTTCGACTATGGCATTTTTAGTGGCGGAAACGATGTAAAGATGAGGTCTTTACACCGATCCACACCACGGGATGCTTCAAGTACCAAAGGGACTAGGGGGAGGGGTATAAAGATTGGATCTTTAAGGCTTTCCTATGTCATTTAAGAACCTTATGAGGTAGGCTGTGAGCGTCTCCCAACTCCTGGACCTATAAACTCGTGTCACAGGATGGAGGGTCTCAAAATACCTTCTTTTTAAAAAAACTTTTCTTTACATTATTTGAAAAGTATAACAACCCTTTTTCAAATCAATTTCAAAATAACCCCTCTACTCGGAGGTGATATAAAAACCCTGCTTTAAAAACATAACCTGTTTAAGTTACAAATACTACAATATACAGGCTTACACAAGCCAACTTTGAAACAAAACCAACTCCCAGGTTAATTACAACACAACATACTGAAAATGTTTTATAACAGTTCCCAGTATAAAATAACCACAACTACTCTCAACTCCCACACAAATATATACATACCCTGACAACCCAAAATACGATCCAAACTCCTTCCCGGCCTCACCGATATGGTCCACCTGTCTCAGCTGAATCTAAAACAGTAAAGGGAGAAGGGGTGAGAATAAATCTCAATAAGTTATTATGTATGCAACAATATGCCATACAATATGCAACACATAAACAGGTTGCTCACAATCACATTGGGAAAATAGTAAACACTTTACATTACCTTTTTCGCCTGACCAGTAAGTCATACAATATGCAACACATAAACAGGTTGCTCATATAATATGCAACACACACAGGTTGCTCATATATTATGCAACACACATCGGTTGCTCATAACCAAATATGCAACACACACAAGTTGCTCATATAATATGCAACACACATTGGTTGCTCATAACCAAATATGCAATACACACAGGTTGCTCATATATCACATTAGTAAAGTGGTAAACACATTCTGTTAACTTCTCTTTACCTCTCCCATCTGAATCATATGTAGTACTACGGTGGGAGTTATACTCCACTCATTTGTGAACTGCTGGTGCATATTCACTTCTTATAAGACCCATATTCTAGGGAACCATATAAGACATCAGCAATCTTATGAACTGACTGCACATATCCATAGAAGCTGAGAGCGGTCACAGGTATAAGGAAATCTAAGCACCTTATGGAACACATCCTATAAGTGCTATTATTCCATTTACCCCCGAGGAACGGACACAGGTATAAAGAAATATACCCCCGTGGAACGGACACACTTATAAAGAAATATACCCCCGTGGAACGGACAAAGGTATAAAGAAATATACCCCCGTGGAATCAACAATTATAACCATATTCAAGCACATAACAGATACTTGAAAATAAGTCCACCCCATGGGACGTCAATACATATAACATGGAACTGCAACTCATGTTAAACCACTTAACGTTTGTGAGGGGTTAACTAATGCGAGATTGTAAAGAAAACAAAGTAGCATACTCCCTTCGTTTCAAGTGACACTTTTAATTATAAAGAAAAGAACACAATAAACATTTATTTTGGAACAGATGGAGTAATACAGTTGAGTTATTTAAGACATTTTTTTCAAACACTTAACGTTTGTGTGGGGTTAACTAATGTGGGATTGATTTAGGATTTCATGTATTTTGATACACCACTTATTTGACTGGGGTTTAAGGCCTCCAAATTCTTCTCTTGTTCAAAGATGGATTCTCTTTTTCAAGAAGCTTTTTTTTCTTCCAAAAATATAAAGTTGATTTTTTTAGAATCCAGATGCATGATTATACACATTGTTATGAGTGTCTATAAAATAAAAGAGAGTTGAGAAAAAACAATAGTATAACAATAGTAGATCACATCGACGTCAGATAGTAGATATCACCTGAATTCATGGGGACATGATAAATTCGTCCTATTGATGTGCCTTTTTTCTAGGATGACATTCTTGCTTTAGCTTATCCCACACAAAGTGCTGCGGGAATTCATTATACTTGTACTGTCGAGCCTCCGAATTCTCACGATTATACTTCATCCATTGTAAAAATTGTGATTGACTAACAGTAGGCTTATCCACAACATTCGGAAGATAATCATCATCCTTGAATAGAATGCTTTGGTCTTCTTCTAAATGGAAAGATAATCACTCTACAGGTGGTGTCCTGTAATGGATATCAAATCCAAATATTATCCACATAGCTTCACATGCAGAAACATATCTACAACCGACATACCTTTTCACTTCATCATCCACGCAAAACCTTACCCCTATTCTGTCACTACCCTTGCTGATATACTTGAATAAATACTTGATTGACTTGCTTTGATTACAGTATTCCACGTTGATGTGAGTTTGATACTTCAACAATAGATATGCATTATAAGTTACAATGTACCTATTATCAAGCAAAACTCAACCTTTTTCTACATTGGCACCAGTGTCTCTCCTCTTATAGACATGATATCTGTAGTGATGCGTGAATTTTTTAACATCTCAGAGTCGCCACTTATTATTTATTTAGGAAAAACAATAAGAAAAACCTTTTTGATTTAAAAGAGATTTGAGGGTTCGGGGGTTAAGTTATGGAATGGGAAGGTCAAGGAGCACCCATTCCACCCAATCCGAAGATCGGTTTTTCCAATTGAGTATTATCAATCTTTTTAATTTAACAATAAAATAAAGGAACAAGAAAACCCTAATCAATTTCTTGATTAGGAATGTCGGATTATATGCTTCGAGATCACCTCCATGGATTGAAGGGACTCTAGGCTAATCCTTTTGATGGGATTACACCACTCTAAAATTCAATAGAGAGAGATTGAGAAGAAGAGAATAAAAGTATAGGAATTTACCTAGCGTTTAGGGAGTATTTGATTTAGAACATGGTTCTAAGATGGATTTTCGGTCGAGAAGTGATTCGGGCAGAGTTTCGACTCAATATGAGAGTCAAATCTTGATGCGGACAGAGCTTCGCCTCAATCCTTGATTCGGGCTTTGATGTTTGTTGATCAACAAGGTTGATAAGCAAACTTTTAGGTGATTTAGGGGGTGATTTTAGGGTGATTTTGTAGGAATCTTTCAGGGAGAGAAATCAACAAAATGTGTGTGTTGTGTGTTTTCGATCGTGGATCGGGGACCTCTCAATCTAAAACTGTTAGGGTGAAATACTGAAAGTCATCAGGTATTTATAGGGGTTTAAGAGGTAGAGGTGGAGAGGTAAAACACTCCTAGGAAGGTTCCAGAACTCAAATATGATTGGAGAACCGGATGTGATAAGATTTTATCAAGAAAAGAGTTTGAAACGGAGAAGGATTGGGATTCTGCATATCCTTCAGAGGGGTTGTCTCGCGCGAGACACGTATGTCTCGTGCGAGACAACTAGTCGGTTGACTATTTTGTCCTCTTTGGTTATTCCGTTAGTCAGTTAGGTCCAAAACTAACGAGGTTAGTTAGAAACTTAACGAAACATGACGAAACTGATATGCTTTCATCAAAACGTAAAAGAGAGATGAAGAGTAGTGTAATCATGATTTATTGGTTCAGAATGGGGTGTCTACAGAGCCCCTCGGCGACAAGACTTATGGAAGAAGTCATGTCGTTGATAGAAAGACATCATTCTGAACATTGGGATGGACGTGCTGCACGGCTGCCTACGTATCTCTAAGAGAGAATCAGACCAAACGTAATTCGACTCCAAAACACTAAAAAGGCTATTTTAGGTATTTTGAAAAGCATTTTTGAAAAAATTGAAGAGGGATTTTTTTTTGAAAAGGTAAAATCATACTGAGGAATCAAGGACTTGACCCAATTCTGATGATACCCGATTTGTTGATGATGTTGTTGAAGTGTGCCGCCCGAGGTTACTGACGTAGCTGTTGTTGCCGAGTTCACGGACTTTGTTGTCGTTTCCGAGGTCACGGACTTTGAAGTTTGCTGCGGTCGCAGACTTTGTTGTGGTTGCCGAGGTCACGGACTTGAAGTTTGCTGCCGTCACAGACTTTGAAGTTGTGGTTGCCGAGGTCACGGACTTGAAGTTTGCTGCCGTCACAGACTTTTTTGATGTTGCCGAGGTCACGGACTTGAAGTTTGCTGCCATCACAGACTTTGTTGATGTTGCCGAGGTCACGGACTTGAGGTTACTGCCGTCACAGACTTTGTTGATGTTGCCGAGGTCACGGACTTGAGGTTGCTGCCGTCACAGACTTTGAAGTTGTCGGTTGAGGTGGAGGTTCTGTCGGCCCCTGTAATGCAAGGATATATGCATGATGGTCTCGGATGAACCTGAGTGATTCTTACCTTTCTGTACCTGTTAGCACATAAAGATTCCAAGTAGATTTTTTCAAATTTTAGTTGTTTTAACTGGACTCACGTGGTGGTGCTCATGTCTGTTCGTGTAAATGGCCGGTTGGTCATTTTGGTGGTGAGTTTATGTATGAGTATATGGTATATGGAAATGTAGGGACATTTGTATGGATTTGTATTTGAGATGGGTGAATTGTATGAGTGAGCTTGTGTTTGACAAGTTGGGACCAAATCAGGTTTATGCAGAATCTGTTGCTAGTCAGCGAGGCTGAATTGTTTCTTCTTTGTTGTAGAATTTCGATGAGTAACCTTGTGTAAACACATCCAGGCCTGTTGAGAATCTTCATTCTTACTTCTCTTTTGAATCGTGTCTCTAGGAGGCAAACGACTACAAATCTGTCGACTGTCATAATGGCTTTATGTCCAAGGCCCTTTGGTGTCTTAAGCCCCAAGATGCTTGCAAGTGGTAGATGACTTTGTGCACAGGCTTGTGAGTCTGCTCTTTTGATTTGGATATGATCGAAGAAGACTCTCCTTGTTTATTTGATTTGAAGAAGATCGAATGACGTTTGATGAAGAAGGTTGAAGAATAGTCTCCCTTTCTCCTTGATTTTTTTTTTCTTAGTGACGCACCCTCATTTTTGCCTAGATCGCCCTTTCGGGTTTTCAATCTAGCAGGCATCTCTTTTGCATCTTTTTCTTTTCTCTCTTTTCTTTTGTGCTCTAACTTTTGCCTAGGCCGCTCTTTACGAGTTTTCAACCTAGCGAGCCATTTTGAAAAGTATGTGTACTCGAAGAGGACTCAGTTGGAAGAATCTCATTAATGAGAAAGATGAGATCTCAAGTTTAGTTGAGGAGAGACGAACTCTATTCTTTGGAAAGTGATCCAAGCATTGATTCTTTGAATAAGTGTATTCTCTAATGATGAGAGTGAGAAGCAAATAGGAAAGCTCCTAATGCAAATTTGATTATTTTGAAGAGTTGAAGTAGAGATTGACTGGGGAAGGAAAGGTTAGGAAGCCCCAGTTTTGATGCTTGGATTTCAAGAGTGTGTATGAGAGTGGCTAACAAGAAGCCCCTAGACTCGACAAGGAACGCTAGTTGGCTCAAAGATCTAAAAAAAATTGTTCTACCTTTTAATGAACCGTGCATCATCTAGAATTTTCTAAATAAGATTGAGAAGAAAGCCAATCATTAGTATGACCTAAGGATAAACATTTTTCTTGATAGTGAAAGTCTTCTTCACTTGTTGTAAGAGGATACATGTTGAGGAATCCTCTTTTCTTTTGTTGGTATCACTTGACTCTCCTTCTTTATGGGAGAGTCCTTCATGCATTTGAATTTTCGCCTTTGTTGTGGGGGTGATGAAAGCTTGAGAGTTTTTTTTACTCTCAAAGCTTTGAATTGAGTAGCCCCACTCTTCTTGGGATGAAGGTTGACAGCAGCGCCTTTGGCTTTCTTCATTTATTGACATTTGACTTTTAGTATGGGTAATGTTTATCCCTTAAGCTTCCTAAGGATAGATTTATTCTTAAACTCACTTAGAAGTCTCTATTTTTGCGATGATTTAGGGAATGGAGGGTCCATTATTTTGCATGAATTAAATGATATTCATGAGGTAGAACAAACCTTAGGGAAAGTATTTAGGAAAGAAAATGACTTTGATTAATTGAGAAATTTAATAACAGACTCGATAGTTTAGATGACACAAACTAGAGGAGGTGAGGAGTACTAGAAAGACAGAACGAATCTTCGAGTTCATACTTGAAAATTTAAAACCTAATCTACTTCTATCAAAGGAGAAAGGGAGAGGATAGCGGTAGCCCCAAAGTGATAAGTGCAGATTTTTTTCTCGAAGCTTCATCTTCTTTATGGAGTGCGAGGGAGAGGATTGTTGATGACGTTGGGACGTTCTAGATCTCCATTATCAAAGAGGTCTTGGATGATGTCCTTCAAGTGGTGGCAAGAGTTGGTGTCGTGGCCGGTGAAGTTGTGGTACTTACAGAATAACTGGTGAGCATGATTAGGACCCATATCCTTAGGAGGACCGCCTTCTCTTGGTTTGATCTTTTCATTCTTGACAAGCACATCAAAGAGTTCTTCTTGAGTGATTCCTTCAATTTTTTCGTAGTGCCTCTTTTTCTTTTCGGGAAGAGGAACAGCAGAATACTTGCCGGTATTGGGACGGTTGAATGCAATAGCGTTGACTGAATTATCCTTACTTGTGGTGGTTTTGTTGAAGCGGAAAGTACTTTCCTTCTTTTTGCTTTTTAGGAAGTCATCAATCCTAATTCCGGACTCATGGAGTTCATTGAAGCTAGAAAAGTAATTACCGGCGAGCTTCTCTTGAAATTCATCACGAAGGCATTGAAGGAAGATGTGGATTTGCTCTTTGAGAGTAGGCCTTTCGAAAATTTCAGTGAGTTTGAGTCTCAATCTTCTAGAAAATTCATCAAAGGACTCATTTGCATGTTGTTTGGTTTGTTCAAGATCCCTCCTAGTAGGGCGATAAGTGGAGTTGTCTTCAAACTGCCTTTGGAAGACTAAACATGCAGACGACCAATCAAGCCTTGTAGATGTAGGAAGAGACATGTACCAATTCCTTGCAGCACCCTCCAAGGTTTGAGGAAAGCATTGGGCCAAGATTTTGTTATCAACGCCCATTAGAAGCATGGCCCAAGTGTAGGTCTCAACATGAGCTCGAGGACAAGTAGTACCGTTGAAATTGGCAATGTCGGGTGTCTTGTACTTGCGAGGAAACTTAGTGATGGATTGTTGAAGAGCATCGGGATCAAATGGAATGAATGACCCTTTGAAAGTGTCAAGGGTTGCAAGTTTCTTCTCGAGGTATTTCTTAATAACATGGTCACCAAGTTTAGTAGTTTCACCACTGCCTTCGTTTTTGGTCTTAGTACTCTTGGAGACATGTTCCTCATCATCGGAGGAGGATGAGGATGAATCAGATTCTTCCCTTTTCTTGCTTGACTTCTTGGTTTTCTTATTCTGTTTGGTGTAGGATTCCTCTTCATCGGAGGAGGATTCCACTTTCTGCTTTTGCTTTCTGCCTTTCTTGACTTTCATGTCGTTGAGTTCTTTCATGAGGGCGGCCATTTGGGCGTTTTGCTCATCAATTTGCTTATTTTGTTCATCCAATCTAAGCATGGCTTCGATGAGTTGGGCCTTGGCTTCGTTGAATTCGGCCTCGGTGGTAGGAGGAGAAGCAGACATCGTGTCGAGCTTTGGCAAAGAACCTAGACGTGTAACAACCGTGTTAAACCATGAACGAATCCCAACAAGTCGGCTGAATAGGGTGTATGAAGGCTTGAAGGTTTGAAGGTTTCGGCCAAAACACGAAAAGACCGAACACTTATCTCGCACGGGACAAGCAGTCTCGCGCGAGACAATATCGCGAAAAGTCACAATTTTTCTGATTTTAGTCCTAATTTTGGCCGAACGGAAAATCCGTTTTGGGGGTTTCTAACATTCGAATTCCAAACCTAAGGACCTAGGGGTCGAGGTAATCTCAAGTAACATCAAGTTTTGTGCAATAATTTTGGTGAGAAATTTTTCTCTTTTTAGGGGCAAATCCGAAGGGACAATCATAGAGACATTTCCGAAGCGACAATTTTTTGATTTCTTTTCCATGGATTATTGCACAAAACAAGATCTTGACAAGGGATTACAAGGACTTCAAGATCAAACCGATCGGTCACGGAGTGTCTTAAAAAGTCAATCTACATGATATGTGGCGATGCAGGGCTGGAAGGCTAGGCTCCCCGCGATATGACAATCTAGATGGATTGAATACGCGGAGTGGGATGATCCAACTTCGGAGAGACCGGCGACTAGGTGGTTACCGTCATCCGTCCTTAGTGTGGGTCCCGGGTTTATCAAGGGTATGTAGTGCAATGACAGTTATAGTATGAGTGCGCGTGTGTGAGAGTCGAATCTAGGTGATAGAGTAAAATAGAAAGTTTTTTTTTTTTTTGAAAACTAAAAGAAAAACAGATAGTGGCCACATCAAGTGGTTGCCTACGTTTCTCCCAAATTAGGAAGACTCAGGCCGTCGTAGTTCCACATAAAGAGATAGAGAAAGATGATTAAATTAATTAATTACAAAGCCCGAGTCAACCGATGACCGAAAAAAATTAAAATAATTCAATCGCACGCAATTATATAGTTCGAGTAATTAAAATTATTCTACCCTGCAAAATAGAGTTAGCACAAGCAAAATAATAATAATTCATTTTGATTTTTCTGAATTTTTTTTTTAAAATTTTCTGAAATTGTTTTTTTTTTTTTTTCATGCAGTCAAACCTTTATGAAAAGTCAACTGACCTTTATTTTTATTTATTATTTTTTGTTCAGCCGCCAGTTTACAAAAGGTGGGATTCCCCCCCCCTTTTTTTTTGTTTTTTTTTGAAATGTCAACAGTGACCCCCTTTTTTTTTTTTTTTTTTTTTTTTTTGATGAGCTTATCAACCTAAGAAAGTCAAGTCAATGTGCCAAGCAAAAAGTCCCATAATGTCAACGGCTGACTTCTTCTGATTTGTAAAATTGTCTCGCGCGGGATACTTTGTCTCGCGCTGGACAAGAATTCGGACAGTTAAATTTTTTTTGACGAAAACAGTACAGAAAAATTCGAAAAAATTCAGAAAAATCAAATTTTTGCAGAAAAATAAAAAAATTGATAATACTCAATTGTACGCAAGTCTAACCCTCTTAATTAATTATCCCCAGCGGAGTCGCCACTATAATGATGCGTGAATTTTCTAACATCTCAGAGTCGCCACTTATTATTTATTTAGGAAAAACAATAAGAAAAACCTTTTTTGATTTAAAAAAGATTTGAGGGTTCGGGGGTTAAGTTATGGAATGGGAAGGTCGAGGAGCACCCATTCCACCCAATCTGAAGATCGGTCTTGCCAATTGAGTATTATCAATCTTTTTAATTTAACAATAAAATAAAGGAACAACAAAACCCTAATCAATTTCTTGATTAGGAATGTCGGATTATATGCTTCGAGATCACCTTCATGGATTGAAGGGACTCTAGGCTAATTCTTTTGATGGGATTACACTACTCTAAAAGCCAATAGAGAGAGATTGAGAAGAAGAGAATAAAAGTATAGGAATTTACCTAGCGTTTAGGGAGTATTTGATTTAGAACGTGGTTCTAAGATGGATTCTCGGTCGAGAAGTGATTCGAGCAGAGTTTCGACTCAATATGAGAGTCAAATCTTGATGCGGATAGAGCTTCGCCTCAATCCTTGATTCAGGCTTTGATGTTTGTTGATCAACAAGGTTGATAAGCAAACTTTTAGGTGATTTAGGGGGTGATTTTAGGGTGATTTTGTAGGAATATTTCAGGGAGAGAAACCAATAAAATGTGTGTGTTGTGTGTTTTCGATCGTGGATCGGGGACCTCTCAATCTAAAACAGTTAGGGTGAAATACTGAAAGTCATCAGGTATTTATAGGGGTTTAAGAGGTAGAGGTGGAGAGGTAAAACACTCCTAGGAAGGTTCCAGAACTCAGATATGATTGGAGAACCGGATGGGATAAGATTTTATCAAGAAAAGAGTTTGAAACGGAGAAGGATTGTGATTTTGCATATCCTGCAGTGGGGTTGTCTCGCGCGAGACACGTATGTCTCGTGCGAGACAACTAGTCGGTTGACTATTTTGTCCTCTTCAGTTATTTCGTTAGTCAGTTAGGTTCAAAACTAACGAGGTTAGTTAGAAACTTAACGAAACATGACGAAACTGATATGCTTTCATCAAAACATAAAAGAGAGATGAAGAGTAGTGTAATCATGATTTATTGGTTCAGAATGGGGTGTCTATAATATCTGTTCTCGTTAGTGGATGTCCCTTCATTAAAGCTTTTGGGAAAATTATTTGTGCATCTTTTTTTATCCATGCACGGGGATTTCGGGTTAGCAGCACCGCAGGGACCATGCACCATATATTCTTTCACAGCTTCGTATAATTCCGGGTCATTTTCTTTGTCGGGAATCTCTGCACATATCCACTTGTCGATGTCCTCAGAAATTCGCGCTTGGTCCGCACGTTTGAGAAAGAGAAGAATATGAGCATGTGGAAGACCTCGCTTTTGAAACTCCACTGTGTAAACAACTGCATTGAATAAGCATTTACAGGATTAAAATGAATGTTCCTCAAAAATAAAATCAAATATCTATAAATATTATTTATCATTCGTCCCACAAATATTGATACTTTTGATAAATTTGATTACACGTTTACTAATAATTAAAATTAAAAATAATTATCTGAAGGAAAATTTAAAAGTGTTGTTGTATCCTGTTAGATAACAGTAATAGTAACAATTTTGTAAATTTCATTAGCATAATTATTTTTTAATTAAATTATTTGTCTAAATGTGATCAAGTTTTACCACAATTATAAAAAATAGTTGGACAGAAGGAACAATTCAAGTATATTAATAAATGTTATTCAAATAAAATGAATGTGAAAGCATGACTTACGTGTAGTAGGCTCGCCAAAAATTTTCTTCTCTTTCAAATCATGTATCAGTTCATCAAGTTTAATCTTAAAAACCATACATAAAATATCAGGCCTATCTTCAGGTCTTTTCCTCTTTTTCTTAACAAATCGTGTAATCTCCGGCCATTTTGATTTGCAAACGTGATAAAAAATGACGGATATCCTGTCCATTTGCAAATAGCTAATGGATCCTGAAAATTCTGAGTCTTCCATTTCTGCCCTCCTAGATATGTTGATGGCAACACAACTCTTCTACCTGCACATGATGGACCGGTATCTCCTCTTGAAACTGCGTTTGAAAGTTTGCTATAAGTTTCAACCCTAAGAACGGGTTGATGGAAACGAATCCATTGAAGCCTTTGTGTATCCATCATTATATAGGCATCACAAATAAATTGTTGCAAGTCTTTCACCTTCCATGAGTTGGGGACCTTCCATAGACCTCTCTTGTAGTCGGAATGATAAAAACTCCTTTAATGAAAGAGTGGATCGCTTTGCCGTAGGGAGTTTGTTTCTGGGAATTTCTGTATAATACCCATCTTCCCCATAAACAAACAATAACGGATACTGAAGAGGTAGATAACATGGGTGGAATTCGTGTATTTGTTTTAAGTTATCTGACCGTTCCTCAACCACAATGTCTCTTACATCAGGTGAATCATCAATATCACCCTCTATAAGAGCTGCCACTTCAGAAGTTGTTGGCAAATTATACACTCTTCCATCCTTAGATCGCTTTCCTATCAGTCGAAGTCTCACATCACTTGAATTTTTCAAAGAAATACGTTCTGCAGCCATTCTGTAAATCTTTGCATATGGGTTGTTTTCATCAACCATTTTTCTCAAGTCCGCTACAATGGAGTTGTCTAAGTCAGAAGACTTATGTTTACTGTTTATTTTAAAGCAAGTAATATAGAATTAATAGATATTCAAACAAATGATTTGTACTTAAAGCAGAAAATGATAAACTACTTATGAGAGAAACATGCCTGATAGCGTTCACTCTGTTCGCAACTTTGTTATCAGTGTCATAAATATATAGTTGTGAGAATTGTGGAGGAGTTCCTTCATTGGGCAACAATGATCCGATTAGATGAACATTCTGACCTCCCAACTTGAAGGCATAAGGGCCTCTTCCTTGATTTACGCTCTTATCAATCATCCCCCCATGGACGTAAATGCATACATCATGTTGTAAGCACGTATGTTATCCATAAAATTTTTGCTCTTTTCGTGACATTTATCTAGGAGATCATGCAACAGCTGGGGCGGATGTTTCAAGGGGGGCAGTTGTACTTGACCATGCATGCAACATAATGAGAATTTCAGATTTGTCGTTGGCCTGTTCTTCGGAGTCCTCTCTTCATACCAAAATAAAGCATGACAATGCTCACATTCATAATCTGGTTCTCCAATATCCCAATACCCTGGATATGTAATACAAACATAAAATGTAATTGATTTCTTTAAAGAAATAAATATTCAATGTATTTTGTTTTACTATGTAGCAAACAAATTAGAGCAAATAAAATATTATTTTACTACAATTATATTTATCAATTAAAATTTAAATCATACCTATGCTTGGTTGTTTAATTTCCTTCATCTTTTTTTTTTCCTATTACATCGTGACGTTCTCGCTTTATCTTTTTCATTTGGTGGCAATTCACTTTGTGATTCAATCAACACTGAATCTATCAAAAAAAAAAAAAACAAAAAAACTTGAGATATGTTATTGGCATGATATGATGATAAGATTTATAAAATAATAAATAGAGGGTACTTTAAAAAACATGAAATTGTGTAAATTGGTCAATTTGATGAATTTACCTGTACCCATGCAATTAAGTGGGTTATTGCTCTCAAAATTTAAGATTCTATTGAGATATTGCAAAACACCTTTACTTTGTCTAATTGGCCTTCCGGGTCTTCTAATTTCCAAGCTCATTGGATTGGTACCGATTGACGTGGTATCTAAGATAAATATAATTAGCCTTACTATTAGTAATGCTAACTATTTTTATAATATAAATAGTAAATTATTGAAAGCAAACAATTAATATTCTTACCATTTGCAAGATTATATGTAGGAAATATTGGTCTTATTATAAGACTACCAGTGGTTGCACCTGAGAAAAATATCATGTAACTAAGTATAATATCTTTAAACATATTTATCGTTAAATAGTTTCATGGTTTGTGGCTTAGATTAAAATAAAAAATGGCCAATATAAACTATGAAAAAGCATCTAATCCATCCGTCCCACATGAACCGAAATGTTTACCATTTTAGTTCGTCCCACATCAAACTGGACTTGTAAAAATGACAAAGAATATTTACTATTACTCCTACACATTCTTTCTTCTACTTCAATTTTATACTCATAACACCCATAAACTTACTATTGTTACTTCTCATTTATTTTCAATTTTCTTTCCATACTTTGAGAGCCATATCTCCTACTTTACTTTTTCTTAATAAACATGCCCAAAATTTAGGAAAACAGTTAAAAAACATTAATATTCTTACTGTTCATAAGGTTAGTCATAGGAAAGGTTGGTGTCATTAATCGACTTCGTCCTGCGGATAGAATAAAGGGTTTGACCGATTGAATTTTAAAAAGATAATATAATACTGAAAAAAAAGGAAAATATATATAATGAAAATAAAATATTCTTAAAATACAATTATATTTACCAAATAAAACTTAAATCATACCTGTGCTTGGTGCTGCAATTTCCTTTATTTTCTTTTCCCTATTCCCTTGTGATGTACTCGACTTATTTTCTTCATTTGTTGGCAAGTCAATTTGTGTTTCAATCCTCCCTTAATCAAGAAATAAAATATACAAACATGTTAATCCATAATATGAGGATAGGAATGATAAAATAATAAATAAGGGAAAAAACATGAGAAAAAGTGAAATTTGGTCAATTTGATTGATTTAATTTACCTTTATCCATGCGATTAAGTGGATTATGGCTCTCAAAATTCAAATTTCAGTTGAGAGATTGCAAAACTCCATTTCTTGGATTAACTAGCCTACCAGGTCTTCTAATTTCTAAGCAACAGTCGGTGTGGTAGCTACGATAAAGGAAATATGTCATAATTATTAGTAATGCTATTTATATTTAATATATAAATATTAAAAAAAAAACAATAATATAATAATATGAATTATAATATAATAAATAAGGGAAGCTTTAAAAAATTTGGTCAATAGTGAAATTTGGTCAATTTGATAGATTTCATTTACCTGTATCCATGTGATTAAGTGGAATATGGCTTTCAAAATTTAAATTTCTTTTGAGAGATTGCAAAACCCCACTTCTTTGTTTAATTGGCTTACCATGTCTTCTTATTTCTAAACTCATTCGATTAGTACCAGTAGGTGTTGTAGCTACGATAAAGGAAATATGTAATAATTATTAGTAATGTTATTGATATTTAAAATATAATTATTTAAAAACAAACAATTAATATTCTTACAATTTGCAATCTTCTTTTGAGTAGACATTGGATTAGTACAAGTAGGAGTAATGTTTTCGGTATCCAATCTACTTTTGAGACTGTAAGCTCCCTAGACTCTGAGTAATTGGCCTGCCACACCTTTTAACGTTCGAGCTTGTTGGATTAGTACACATTGGTGTGACAGCTACTATACAAAAATGAGTAATGATTATTAATAAGAACATAACAGTATTTATAATATAAAATATTTGATAGTGCATAATTAATATTCTTACATTTGGAAAAATTTTAAGTAGGAAATATCGGTGAAACTAAATGACTACCAGTTGGAATCATACCGGATGAAATTTATAAAAAGACTTATGATATTTCAATAGGTTATAACTCATAAATGTTTACAATTGAAAAGGATATAAAAGTATATGATTAAAGTAGAGAATGAATAGACAAAGAATAGAGAACGAATATGTAGAAAGGATATATACATACAACAAAAAAATATTAATATTCTTACTGTTTGTAATGTTACTAAAACCAATTGATGGGGTCATTAGTTGGCTTCCACCTGATGAAAATTTTAGTTTTAGTAATTAAAAAAGGACAGCGAACAATTAGAGAACGAATATGTAGAAAACTTACTATTAGTAATGTCGGACAATGTGGCTCTTTGATTACCAATCGCAATTATCGGATGGGGTTCCATTTCTTCACGTCCCTGTTGCTTTTGCTTTTGATTTTTATCAAATGTTCTGTCCATTATAGTTCTATAAAAATATAAAAACTTAACATCAATACATGCTTTTCCTTGATGACAAGTAAAACTGAACCCTCAGAAGATCTATTTAGGGGAATATGTTTTACAAAACATGCTTTGTGACTTCTCATAACAGACAACATAATTTGTGACTTGTAATAACAGTCATAAGACACTATAAATTAAGCATTACAGATGCTTTGAAACTCACTGAATTTTCTCTCCAACCCTCCTCTCCATCTATACACAAACAGATTTCTTTTCTACTTCTTAAACTCGAGAAATTGTACTTGGCCAAATACAATCTCCTAATCTTTAAAGGCTTGATAAATACACAAGTATAGGGGTGTTTTCAGCGGCGCAATCTGCAAACACTAAGCTGGGAATAGCAGAAATCCATTGTATCCTAGAGACAATTTGCAGAACCTTTTAGCACCATATAGAGGGCAAATTTCATCTTAAGGAAAGCATACAAGTTTATGTGCCTTATGAGCAATTTAGAGTAGCAAGGAGCATCAAGTATTCGCATCAAGTGTCACAGCAAGTGTTCATATTAAGTCTATACAGATTATTTTCAGCAATTGCAGATCATTTTTAGTGCAGCAATTCCAGTACAGTTTCAGTGCAATTTTTGTGCAGAAGGTTTTGTGCAGTTTCTATGCAGAATTTTTTTGTACAGAAGTGCAACTTCAGATTACTACAAGTTCAGTCCAGAAATTCCAGCAGTCCAGAAGTTCCCTTGCATAATTTTCGATCCAGTTTTTGGAGTTTGAAGAAGGGTTAAAACAATTTATAAAATTTCAGTTTTTCCAACAATCAGTTGCATTACTTAGCGGCAGACTATCAAGTGTATGTTGCTAGGGGATGGTGAAGGAGGATTCAGTTAACCCAACTCAAGTGCTTGTATCCTAATTGATATCACAATTGTGATTAGGGCTAAAAATGAAAAAAAAAGAGTCAATAATAGCATCCTAAAATCAACAAATTCAATCTTAATCATAAGAAAAAAAAATATGATGTTGTTACAATAGGCTTCACAAATGAGAATAGACTCACTTTACATGATTGTGATTATACATCGGCTATTGTCAAATGAAATAGGGAAAATATACATGGAAGTTAGGGAACAACTTGAGTACCTGATTGAAAGTATAACCTTTCTGTTGTATATGACTCAATTGTGGGTAGGAAATCAATAGGTTAGGCACACCAAAAGATGTTATCTTTAAGGTATTTAATTCGTCCCACTATGGTGTAATGGTCTCAACGAATTTCACCTCCAGGTGAAGATGAACGTTCGGGCCGGCCCGGCCCGGCCCGTTTGAAAGAAGCCCGCGGATAACGGATATTGCCCAACCCGTTTTCTCTCAGCCCGCGGGCCAAGCCCGGCCCGGCCCGCCCGTTTACACGAGGACCGGCCCGCCCCGTTTACCCGTCTGGCTGGGTTGGCGGGTTTAGGCGGGCTTTACCCATTTTTTTTTTTCAAAATATAAATAGGGGAAGGGGGGGATTCGAACCTGGGCTGTTTGAGTCAGAAGGAAACAACTTATCCACTCCACCACTGACCTCTCATGTGCTTAAAATCAGAATATTTAATATATATTTTTTAAAAAAAACTGAAATTTTCCATTTGAGCGGGCTTGGCGGTGACGGGCTGGACAGGCCCAATAAGCTGGACAGGCCCAATAAGCCCGCGGGCTTGGCCCGGCCCGTGGCCTATTTTCTAAATCCGGCCTGCCTTCTATATACGGGCTGGGCTTGGCGGTTTGGGTGACGGGCTTGGCGGGCGGCGGGCTAGCGGGCGGCGGACGGCGGGCTTGGCGGACGGCCCACGTATTCGGGCCCAAAGTGTTCATCTTCACCTCCAGGATACAAAACCTACACACTCTTATTCAAAGTTACACTCCTTTGAATAACTCGGGAACAATAATCGAAGCTTTAACTGTTTGACTCAAAGAATAGATTTGTTAAGAAGAAAGACTCAGGAAGTAATTAACTCAGTGATTTCTATATATTTCAGTTCCAAGGAGACCAGCCCTATTTATAGAGTTGGTGTTGTCGTCTTGAAAAGACACAACTTTTCCGAACTGGTGCCTCAGCTGCACGGCCGAGTCAACAAAGTTGCACGGCCGCTTCATGCTTTTGCACGGGCGTGTCACCAAAATTGGCACGGCCGCTCCGTACTTGCACGGGCGTGCTCTTTGCCTTGCACGGCCGATCCGGGCGTGCCCCTCCGAACAGTCATACTCTTTTGTAAATGACCATTCAAAGAGTTACAACCCTAAACATTTAAACTGATATACTTCCTCCCTCCTTAATACCATAACCGGTATTAAGATTTAATTAATATTTAAATTAATTAATTTATTTCTTTCTTTCTTATATATATTATATATATATATAATAATATAATACTCAAAACTCTAAGCCATACTTGATATTTTCCCATAATAGAGGAAAGCTCAAGTAAGCTTATAGGAACTCTTCAAACTTAGCTATTATATAACAAGTTTAGCTCCACAAGTTTTATTAGTAATCCCATGTGGGATAAAGAAGACACAAGAAAACAAGAAATGAAGAATAAGACTTTATACCATGAATGAAAGGTTGGTTTACAAACTCAATATGGGAGATGACCAAGTATTATATGTGAATACTACTACATATAACAATCCCCCACTTATTTACATATAATGACACTAAACAATTTCAAATTTTCTTTACATAACGAATACCCATTAAGTGGACGAGCCTTAAACTTTATGGTTGAATGTGAAACCTTTTAGGGAGACATATCCTCGTCATGTATGATTTCATGTTCCTTTTGATCTTGGCAAAGACTTGTAGTTGGGCCTTGTGCTTAATCCTGGTGTTCACAAGTACTCTAGGAATTTTACCGGAGTAATCCATAAGAAGCGGCCTCTCACTTCTTTACTTGTATAGGTAGACTTATCGAGAATGTCCACAACGCATTTTACGAAAGCTATAAGTCTATTAAGGATTTTGAATCCATCCTAATCTTGTTGTGGTAATGAAAGTGCATAGGTCGAGATATGAAACTTTCAAATAGTGACACCCCACTATTTTTAAGTTATGCACTCGAAATGTATCAAAGTTTCCATTTCACCAATGTCTAATATTGAATTGCCTTTTAACTTTAAACATAAGGTGACAAATCTATGACTTGTACCTTAAGATAAAGTTGGTTTCAATTAAGACATTGTTTAGACCGATAATAGTCCCATATCTCTCATGAACTTTGTAATTTTATCCCCTGATAAAGATTTTGTTAGTGGATCAGCTAACATCTGATTTGTAGGAAGATACTCAAGTGCTATCTTTCCCTTTTTAACCATATCTCTAATATGATTATATCTCATAGCAATGTGTTTGCTATGATTTGATATTCTCTCATTCTTTGTATTGAATATGACAGCTTGATTATCACAATACAAAGTTGTGGCTCCTTTCTTAAAATCAATAAATGGTATTGTTCTTAGAAATCTTCTAAACCATATTAAATCTTTACTAGCCATTGACATGGCTATGTACTCAGATTCCATAGAAGATAAAGCAACACATGTTTGTCTTTTTGAAGACCAAGCAACTATGGCTCCTCCAATGGTAAATAACCAACCACTCGTTGATTTGGAGTTGGTTACATCGGATGCCCAATTTGCATCACTATAACATTCAAGTATAGGTGAATTACACTTGTAATGTAAGCCATAGTTTATTGTGAATTTTAAGTACCTTAGTACTCTTTTTAGTTCCGTCCAATGTTCTTCACTTGGATTACTTGTAAATCTACTAAGTATGCCAATTGCACATGCAAGATCAGGTCTTGTATGATTAACCACATACATTATGCTACCAATTATCTTGGCATATTCTCCTTGATTTACGGCCTCGCCTTTATTTGGAACTAACTTCATATGAGGGTCAATAGGACTTTTTACTTATTTTGCAATCAAAATAATTAAACTTCTTTAATATTTCCTCAATGTAATGTGATTGAGTTAATATGTAAGTTTTGTCCTTTTTGATCACCTTAACCCCCAAAATGACATCTACTGGACCTAAGTCCTTCATGTCAAACACTTGCTTTAAATAGTTCTTTGTTTCATTAATACAATTAATATCAGAACCAAATATTAGCAAGTCATCAACATATAAAGTTATAACAACTTTATAATTAAGAGTAACTTTAGTAAAAACACAACTTTCTACTTTACTACTCTTAAAACCAAACTTAATAGTGCCTCTCCCCAATAGCTCATTGGTAATTTTGAATTTATAATCATGGCACTAACCATCTCCATTAAGGATCGATTTTTCCTCTCGGCTACTCCATTTTGTGGTGGAGTAGGTCTTTGAAGATTCCCTAACAATTCCATTTTGTTGACAAAATGAAATCATCTCGTTTGGGAAATATTCACCACCTCTATCCGATCTTAATCGTTTTATCCTTAGATTGGTTTGATTTTCAACTTAGGCTTTGAAAATTTTAAACTTGTCAAAAGCTTCATCTTTTGTTCTAAGTAAATACACATATGCAAACTTAGAAAAATCATCAATGAACGTAATAAAATAACGTTTTCCACCTCTTGTCAAAATATCTTTGTTGTCACAAATATCGGTATGAATTAACTCAAGTAACCTAGTTGATCTTACTACACTTTTAAAAGATGTTTTAGTCAACTTAGATTGAGCGCAACATTCACAATTATTCATAGAATAAATAGTCGAAGATTTAGGAATATACTCATATTTAATCATACGACTCATTGCATTCGTACCAATATGTCCTAATCTAGAATGCCAAAAATCATGCTTCTCAACATTAAAATTAGAATTAACAAAGTAAGAAGAACTGGTAATTTTATTATCAATGCTCAATAAATACATTTGGTCTTTAATGTAGCCCTTTCCAACAAACGTCCCATTTTTAGTGATATTCACTTGTTGGGCGCGAAAGGTTACTTTAAAGCCATTTTCGTCCAATTTAGGAACGGATACAAGATTCTTCCTCATAGAGGGAATATGGTACACATTTTTCAAAGTAAGAGTCTTTCCCGAAGTGAGGGGGAGAATAATGGTCCCTATGCCCAAGACCTCGCTTGTAGAAGCATTTCCCATATAAACTGCTTTTGGCTCTTTCACTTCTTCATAAGTTTTGAACAAGCTTCGATTTGGAGTTACATGACATGTAGCCCCTGAATCAATCCACCAATCTGAGTCGACATTGTTGACTAGACAGATTTCGGAGAGCATGCTAATGAAGTTGCTCTCAACTACATTTGCTTGTTCATCTTTCTGTTGTCCTTTGCGGTAATAGCAGTTCTTAGCCAAATGATTTGTTTTTCCACAAACATAGCAAGAACTCTTCTGCTTTTTCTTAGCCTTACCCTTTCCATCATTTTTAAAGTTGTTTTTCCGTTTGAACTTTCCTTGGTTTCCCTTGGAAGTTCCGGCAACATTTTTATTTTTCACATAGTTTACACCATCAATCTTCTCAGAAATTGAGCCATCACGTTTGAGACTTTCAGTCTCAATTTGGATGACTTGAAGAAGTTCATCTAAGGTGATGGCCTTCTTCTTATGCTTCAATTTCTTTTGGTAATCTTTCCAAGAGGGTGGAAGTTTACCAATGATGGTTGAAACTTGGAATGTCTCAGAAATGGGTTCACTCGCATCGGCACATTCGATGGCTATGTCATTGAGTTCATTAACTTGATCAATGACAGGCCTCGAGTCTACCATCTTGTATTCAACAAATTTATTAACCAAAAAATATTTATTACCAGCATCTTCATTGACGTACCTTCGTTTGATTGCAAACCAAACTTCAGCGGCGGTTTTGTGTATATGGAACACGTTGAACAACGTGTTGTTCAATGCTTGCAGAATGGTGAATAGGCAAATGAAGTCATCCGATTTCCATTTCTTCACTTTTTCAGCAGCCTCGGTTTTCTGTGCCTCGGTTGCTTTATCATTTTCATTCTCCTTTGGACAAGAATCACATAGCACGTAGAATACCTTTGCAATGGTGAGAAGGTATTCCATCTTCAAGATCCAACGCTTGTAGTTCAGCCCATTTAGCCTCTCTAACTTATCTGCTTCGGGTAACTGTCCCTTCATTAAAACTGACTCCATCTATACGGAAACTTAAATACCTTAAAAACTGTTGTATATGACTCAATTGTGGGTAGGGAATCAGTAGGTTAGGCACACCAAAAGATGTTATCTTTAAGGTATTTAATTCGTCCCACTATGGTGTAATGGTCTCAACGAATTTCACCTCCAGGATACAAAACCTACACACTCTTATTCAAAGTTACACTCCTTTGAATAAGTCGGGAACAATAATCGAAGCTTTAACTGTTTGACTCAAAGAATAGATTTGTTAAGAAGAAAGACTCAGGAAGTAATTAACTCAGTGATTTCTATATATTTCAGTTCCAAGGAGACCAGCCCTATTTATAGAGTTGGTGTTGTCGTCTTGAAAAGACACAACTTTTTCGAACCGGTGCCTCAGCTGCACGACCGAGTCAACAAAGTTGCACGGCCGCTCCATGCTTTTGGACGGGCGTGTCACCAAAATTGGCACGGCCGCTCCGTACTTGCACGGGCGTGCTCTTTGCCTTGCACGGCCGATCCGGGCGTGCCCCTCCGAACAGTCATACTCTTTTGTAAATGACCATTCAAAGAGTTACAACCCTAATCATTTAAACTGATATACATCCTCCCTCCTTAATACCATAACCGGTATTAAGATTTAAATTAATTAATTTATTTCTTTCTTTCTTTCTTATATATATTATATATATATATATATATATATATATATATATAATACTCAAAACTCTAAGCCATACTTGATATTTTCCCATAATAGAGGAAAGCTCAAGTAAGCTTATAGGAACTCTTCAAACTTAGCTATTATATAACAAGTTTAGCTCCACAAGTTTTATTAGTAATCCCATGTGGGATAAAGAAGACACAAGAAAACAAGAAATGAAGAATAAGACTTTATACCATGAATGAAAGGTTGGTTTACAAACTCAATATGGGAGATGACCAAGTATTATATGTGAATACTACTACATATAACACTTTCGTCAAGATTAAAGATTCAAAACCCTAATGACAACGATTAAACGATCTAAAAAAAGGAAAAAATAACCTTCTACATATGATTAAAGAGGTCCAATGGAGCTTCTTGTTCTTCTCATATGGATGATACAATTGCAATCCTTAAATTTCTGGTGAGAATTTTTTTTATGTGTAAAACTTATCTTTCACTCAATTTAGGTGCTTGTTTTTTATTTTGTATGAGTCCTAAATAAGTCAACAACAAATATGGATTAAATTGAGGAAAAAAAAATACCAGGTGGAGTTTTTATTTTTGATAGATTGACAGGAGGAGTTTTTATTTATGTGTTTATTTTTTTTGTTTCTTCCCTACCCTTTCTTTTCTCCTTCATTTTAGCAAATTAGACTCCTCTCCAATTAAAATACAAGCACAAATAACTCCATGATTATATCTCTCTTTTTTTTTTATCTATAATTAAGTCCTTATCCCATTAATCATGCCATTGAAATTGTGAAATACAATTTTTTTTGTGCCATATCAAATAGTACAAAACCACATTAAATCTTTTAATTTTGGAAAAATGTCACAAATTTTATAAACTCCCTTTAAATAACTAAGAAGTTCCATAATTTTTATTTTTCCCTATCTATTCAAATCTGAATATTTCATCAACACTTAATTTTAATCCTTAAGCTGTTAATGTTTGTCCTTTTCTGTCATGGGGCTTGTTACTCAGCAGTCATCACATGCTTAACATGCAATTGAGTGAGTTAGTTTTTTGTGCAGTTTATTGAATTGGAGAGGATTCATCAGCACGCAATACAACAACTGCAGCTTGAATTGGCTGATGTAAGGGAAAGGACTGGAACATATTCTGATGAATCGCACACTTTCCAAACAAACATGACTGACACTCCTCATTTTGGACATAGCAATGGAAGCCAACTGGAAGTTGGTGGAGGCGGCACACCTGGTGGAAGTTTCGGAGTTCTTACTAATGGAATACATCAACACAGGTATAAGCCCTTTTTATATTTAGTGTACATGTAAACTGAAGATACGTTTCTTAAACTTAAGAAATCACGGGCCATCATTTTTGGATCACTACTAAATATATGGAAAATATTTATGGAAAAGATTGATTTGGTAATCCTGTTACATTATAAGATACTATCTATCAATGAAAATATGGTAGCATAATGAAACTACCATCAAATATTTTTTTGTTTATGCAGGATCTTCATGTGACTATCGTCGTCTAGTTTGAAAAAAAAAGCATAGATAATGTACACCGCAGAGAATTTGATAATTCACTTTCTGATCAAATATTCAAAAGATATATTTCTAATCAAATATTCTAAAATATAATCCCAACAATACTTTTAATACGTTTCACAATGACAAAAATACCCGATAAAATCACCAACAAACAATAATTTGAACTGGAAAAGAAATTGCAAAGTTTGAAAAGAGTACTAATGTAAAATAGAGAATTAAATGTCTAAAAATAAACTGTCAATCTGTAACTCTTTACTACTCATCTAGTTTCTCTCTCTTGATTTGTTTGATAGCTTTCGTAAAAGACAATTGTCCATCCTCATCATTGGAAATAGTAACGTGCGAACGTTTCTTTGGAGTCTGGTCATCTAATAAGGATATTTCAGAGTTTTCGCCCATAGATTCCAGGAGCTTATCCTACAAAATTTTAAAAGTAAAAAGTTATAGTTAAATAAAATGTTGTCTTTAAACAATAATGAAGATTGTAATAAGGATTAGATACGTAATGCTACTTAAATTTTACCTCAGTATTACAGTTCAAGATGGTCACATCTTCATCTCCATGATTATGTTTGGAAGCCATCTCCTGGAATTTAAATCAATTCAAACTTGAACATGTATATCATTTTATATATGTAAAAAATTCGTTGTAGGTTGTACTTACATCAATATTTATGAGAGATAAAAACAGCGCAATGATATTAGTATCCTCTGTCACATGTTTTACAGTGAAAGTTCGCTTTTCGTGAGCAGTTTCTAACGTTCTTTGATCAACATCTATTCTGAATAAAAATTCCCTTTCAAACAAATTCTCAAAACATTCAGGTAGTTGATCCTGGAGAACATTACCACAAATTTATATTTATTACAGATATTATTATAGTATTAAAATATATGATGATAAAAAATAACAAAATAAATTAACCACCTCTGAGACATCTTTAAGAATTGAAGCAGCCGACATCCCGAGCAAAGTAGATGCTATATACATTGTGGTCAATACAAAAATATCAAGTATCATCAAGGCATTCATTAGAACAAATATCCAAGTTTGCTAGATATATTGGCAATTAAAAATATTATTTTCTTTTGACAATTGAAAAATCTAAGTAAATTTGCGATTTCCTTGATAGAAGTAAATAATTTTGGCAGTGTTATTTAAAAACTCATATCGAAGTCACTTTGACGTCTAAGCATGAAACCTTTCATAATAAGATGCATTTACAGAAGGAAAATCATTGATTATGTCATGAAGTTGAAGTTAGAAACTTGGTGATACCGGAGTATGGCATGGTAAATTTACATCTTATGCCCAATATATTATGTTGCAAAAAGATCAAGAAAATTTGATCACAGAAGCTGATTCCAGAATATGTAGTGCTGAAATTTGAGTCAACTTAGATGAATAAACTATATCCACTCGAAAGGATCTAGAAGGGGTGGAGTAAATGGTTGAAAAGATCTGTGAGTCTATTTTCTAACAAAAAATCGGTTCGCAAAAATAGTATTTGGGCACGGAGTTATTGCAGTTTTGGTCAAGACGCGCTTTGCTGACTGCATAACACTTCAAAATATGCAGTGCTGGAATTTGATTGAATTTTGCTGAATAAACTGTATCGACTCCAAAGGATCTAGAAGGGGTGGTTGGATCTGTACTGCTCTAGGAAGATGTTACTGATCTGATCCCAGGTATGGCGATCTACAGGCTTGACCCTTAGGAACCATCATAACAGCTGAGGGTAAAACTCTCCCCTCACAGCTTGCGGGATGAATGGCCTTTGATTTCGTTGAATCCCCTTTTGACGAGCAGCTAACTCGGCATGTTGAGGTCCTTTAAGTACTTGGTTGGAATGATCTGTGAGTCTATTTTCTAACAAAAAAATCGGTTCATAAAAATAGTGTTTGGGCACAGAGTTATTGCAGTTTTGGTCAAGGCGCGCTTTGCTGACTGCACAACACTTCAAAATATACAGTGCTGGAATTTGAGTCAACTTGGCTGAATAAACTGTATCGACTCGAAAGGATCTAGAAGGGGTGGAGTACATGGTTGGAAAGATCTGTGAGTCTATTTTCTAATAAAAAAATTGGTTCGCAAAAATAGTGTTTGGGCACGGAGTTATTGCAGTTTTGGTCAAGGCGGGCTTTGCTGACTGCACAACACTTCAACACATCGATTGGAATTTGAATTTCTAGTAATATCATGTAGTTCTATGCAAATGACAAAAGTATCATTATTTTCTTCATCTTTACTCGTTATACAAACTTCAATTGACCCAAAATCTCAGAAGTTAAATGCAGAATTTGTAAAGAAAACAAAGTAGCATACTCCCTCCGTTCTAAGTGACACTTTTAATTATAAAGAAAAGAACACAATAAACATTTATTTTGGAACGGATGGAGTAATACAGTTGAGTTATTTAAGACATTTTTTTCAAACACTTAACGTTTGTGAGGGGTTAACTAATGTGGGATTGATTCAGGATTTCATGTATTTTGATTCACCACTTATATGACTGGGGTTTTAGGCCTCCCAATTTTACTCTTGTTCAAAGATGGAGTCTCTTTTTCAAGAAGCTTTTTTTTTCTTCCAAAATTTAAAGTTGATATTTTTTTTTAGAATCTGGATGCATGATTATACACATTGTTATGAGTGTCTATAAAATAAAAGAGAGTTGAGAAAAAACAATAATATAACAATAGTAGATCGCATCGGAGTCAGATAGTAGATATCACCTGAATTCATGGGGACATGATAAATTCGTACTATTGATGTGCCTTTCTTTCTAGGACGCCATTCTCGCTTTGGCTTATCCCACACAAAGTGCTGCGGGAATTCATTATACATGTACTGTCGAGCCTCCGAATTCTCACGATTATACTTCACCAATTGTAAAAATTGTGATTGACTAAAAGTATGCTTATCCACAACATCCGGAAGATAATTACCATCCTTGAATGGAATGCTTTAGTCTCCTTCTAAATGGAAAGATAATCGCTCTACAGGTGGTGTCCTGTAATGGATATCAAATCCAAATATTCTCCACATAGCTTCACATGCAGAAACATATCTACAATCAACATACCTTTTCACTTCATCATCCACGCAAAACCTTACCCCTACTCTGTCACTACACTTGCTGATATACTTGAATAAATACTTGATTGACTTGCTTTGATTACAGTATTCCACGTTGATGTGAGCTTGATACTTCAACAATAGATATGCATTATAAGGTACAATGTACCTATTATCAAGCAAAACTCCACCTTTTTCTACATTGGCACCAGTGTCTCTCCTCTTATAGACATGATATCCGTTCTCGTCAGTGGATGTCCCTTATTAAAGCTTTTGGGGAAATTATTTGTGCATCTTTTTTTCCATGCACGGAGATTTCGGGTTAGCAGCACCGCAGGGACCATGCACCATATATTCTTTCACAACTTCGTATAATTTCGGGTCATTTTCTTTGTCGGGAATCTCTGCACATATCCACTTGTTGACGTCCTTAGAAATTCGCGCTTGGTCCGCACGTTTGAGAAAGAGAAGAATATGAGCATGTGGAAGACCCGCTTTTGAAACTCCACTGTGTAAACAACTGTATTGAATAATCATTTGCAGGATTAAAATGAATGTTCCTCAAAAATAAAATCAAATATATATATAAATATTATATATCATCCGTTCCACAAATATTGATACTTTTGATAAATTTGATTACACGTTTACTAATAATTAAAATTAAAAATAATTATCCGAAGGAAAATTTAAAATGGTTGTTGTATCCTGTTAGATAACAGTTATAGTAACAATTTTGTAACTTTCATTAGTATAATTATTTCTTAATTAAATTATTTGTGTAAATGTGATCAAGTTTACAACAATTATAAAAAATAGTGGGACAGAAGGAACAATTCAAGTATATTAATAAATTTTATTAAAATAAAATGAATATGAAAGCATGACTTACGTGCAGTAGGCTCGCCAAAAATTTTCTTCTCTTTCAAATCATGTATCAGTTCATCAAGTTTAATCTTAAAAATCCTACATAAAATATCAGGTCTAATATGTAACTAATATTTTACTAGGCTTTAATCAGAAAGTATTTGAGGAAATGATGGATTTATATGCAATTTGGAGGCATGTTTCATTGTCTGGACACGTGTCTTTTCTGTATAAGTATTTGAACGTATCTAATATGTAACTAAGCTTTAATCAGAAAGTAATAACAATCTAAATAAATATATGATAAAAATACCTTGGAATCTCGACAATATTCCAAACTGTAAAATAATTATAACAGGGTGTTCCGTATCTTCACCCTTATTCTCAATAAACGCTTTAAGTTCATCTCCATATGATTCCCACAAAACGCAAGACAACTCCATTCCGCTGTCAAAATAATAGAACGTAATTGTATAATAAATACTAGAGAAATCAGTATTCAAAGTATAGTATCTATAAATAAGTATAATCGATAATATTTTTGTATCACATATTCATTATCAATAAGTTGCACTTCCAACGTTCTAGCATTCAGTTTCTGCACAACTTTAAAATCTGGTAAAGGTAAAATAACCTCACCAATGACATCTAGCAAATAACAATGTCATGTTAGTAAATATAATAATTCAATTAAAAGAAAATAAATATAATTCATTTATTATCAAAAGAAAAAAAATGATATATGAGGCATAGTTCTCACCCACTATGAACTCTTCATTTAAACACCCAATTGATTGAAAAGGTGTGAACATGAAACTATTTTCTGAAATTTGGACAGACGTATCGGCATCTTCTACCTTAGTCCTCAAACTCATAGTTAGTTTCCATTTGTGATTAATTTTTGCCTTTTGAGTTGATTGAATATTTTCTTCAACCCCAAATTTTTCGATATTTAGAACTTTCCCAATTTCAAACTTAATCTTCAAATTAGATGGCAAGCTGTTCGGGATGGTAGCCTGAATTTTAGAATCCTAAAAAAAATAGTATTAAAGATTCAATATGAAGATCAAATTAAATAAATAGAAGTCTGAATAAAAATTATGCAAGATAAGGAAGTAAATTAATAAAAATTATTACTGTAACGACCCTAACCCTAGGCACTTTTTTAACATCCCTTTATATGCATTTTATGATATTTGTTGACTTTATGTGCTTATCTTATATCTTTGACTTTCATGAAAAGTTAAGATGGTTATGAATTAATCTTAAAGCTTTAGGGTTTAAATGGAAAGTAGGAGGAAGTAGTATGGTGAAGTTATAATAATGGAAAATAAATAAAATATTATGAGTGGGTGAGGTGTCTTTGTGTGGAGGAGAGAAGTTGAGGTGATTGTTGTGCTATCTTAAACCTTGGAGGGCCTAAGTGTATATTGTTTAAAGATGTCATTTAATGTAGTCATGGGGGGCCATGCTTCCCTTTTTCCATCACCTCCTTCATTCAACCTCCCCATACTTTCTTCATCATCCTCCTTCAACCTCCTCAATTAGAAAAACCTCCATGGAAATCTTTCCCTAAGCTTTTCATTCAAAAAATCATAACAATTCCAAATCCTTCTCATTTTACGATCCGTTTGCATATTCTTGTTCGGGGCGACGAGGGGAGCGCATCAAGCTAGAAAAATCGTTATTTCATCTCGTGGTGTTAAGGTGAGTTGTTATGACTTCCCTTCAAACTTGCTCATAAAATGTTTAAATGTTGATATTGTTTGTTATACTTGTTGTTTGATGATTTGGAACACTTTCTTGGAGTTGAGAAATGGGTTAATGACATAGATATAGTGTTGTTGTTCATGGAAGATGATAAAGAGTAAGGGAGTATGATTTAAGGAAGTTAAACTTGGAATGTAGAGGTGTGATGGGTAAAATAATCAAGTTGTAGGTAGTCTAGGTTTATCTTACTTGGATTAAAATAGTTTGGTATCATTTTGGAAATGTTTAGGACTGGTTTTGGTTACCTTAAAACAGAGTATGTTGGTGTTTGGTACTTAGAAATGGTTGCTGATGTTTGTTCAGCTCTGTTCTGAATTCTGGGTTCAGGGCACGAGTCGTGCCCTGTGGCACGAGTCGTGCCTGAGAGATGGACGAGTAGTGCGACATGGTAAGCTGAAGTCGTGCCCTATTAGGGACGACTGTTTCTGGAGGGGGTCAAATGGGCACGAGTCGTGCCCTGGCCTGGTGACTCTTAACCATTTTTAAAGCTGTCTAAACCTAATCTAACTAGGATATAAATGAACCCTCTTTAACTTAGATTAAAGTAGAATACTTTAGCTATACAATGATGTCTTACTTGGTTAAAATGGATTAGTGGAAGTAGTTTAAATATTGTTCGGAAAATGCTTGGCAGTCTTGTTTAGCAACTTCACCAAAGTGACTACAACTTGGTAAATTGATCTTGGACCCTTTTTGGGATAATGTATTGTTACACATTGATCATGTATGACTGGTTTATGATGCATTGTAGCCTTACTTGAGTTCATATCCATGGTTGTGATATAAATGGTGTACAAAATGTATATTACACTATGGTATTGATTTGTACATGAGTATGATTTACCATGTAGTTATATTTCTTATCCCTTGGGTGGATTTTATTTCAAGTAACTATTATGTGCTTGAACTTATGTTAATCAGCTGATGTTAGGGGTATAGCAGAATACGATCAATTATGGAAAGTGTGACCTAATGTGATCGGATTACGTTATACCTGTGACTGTCCCCTTCTGTGGCCACAGACTGGGGTTATAGCATCTGTATTGAGCCAAAAGCCTTACAGAGTTGCTAGTATCTTATATGGTTTCCTGAAAAATGGGTCTTATAAGAGTGAATAATGCTTAAGCAGTTCACAGATGAGTGGAGTTTTATCTCCCGATGTTGTACGACTT
Organism: Adenophora triphylla var. japonica; assembly: GCA_022495995.1. NCBI lineage: Eukaryota > Viridiplantae > Streptophyta > Magnoliopsida > Asterales > Campanulaceae > Adenophora > Adenophora triphylla. The sequence goes on from JAFEMH010000337.1 coordinate 829,304, forward strand.
ATTGGTCAGACGGGAAAAGGTAAACCAAGGTAATGTAATGTGTTTACGGCTTTTCCAATGTGTTATATGCACCTTGTTATGTGTTGCATCTTACTTGGCATATTGCAGCATGCATAATAGCTTGCTTAGATTTATTCTCACCCTTCTCCCTTTAATGTTTTTAGATCCCGAGACAGGCAGACCAGCCAAGTAAGGACGAAAAGGAGTTTGGAAGTAGTCTTTTGGGGATTGTCAGGGTATGTATAGGCTGGCGTAGAAAGATGTATTTTGGTATAACTCCTTTATGGAGTTTGTGTGTATAAGAACTTGGTTTCAACGTTATATCCGACATCTTTTGTAACTAAAACAGGTTGTTACTTTTCAAAGTTGTTTAACTCTTCCTCCTAGTGGAGATGAATGGAGTTATTTTGCAATGGTTATGTTAAGTATGTTTAAGCGTGTAAGTTAAATCAAAGTTTTAAAAATTTAGGGAGTTTGGAGTTAGTTTGGGGATGCTCCGCTCGGGACACGTGTTGGTTCCGGGTCGGGGTCTCCACAGTTGGTATCAAAGCTCAGTTTAGAGGTCTTGGGTAGATGTCTAGCTTAAGTGAGAGTGTGCAATAACTGATGCCGAGTGTTTAATGCAGGAGTTTGTTCTAATGGCGGGAAATGATGACGATCATACTCGGGCTTTGGGCAATGTTGGTAATCCGAATGCAGAAATGATGGACATGTTTCGAGTATTTCTACAAAATATGGCAAATCATGGTAGGGCTCAACAGCAATCGGAAGGTAGGCAAGGGCACGGCCTAGAGAAATTTTTGAAGATGGCACCCCCGAGTTTCAAAGGGGATCCGGATCCGTTGAAGGCAGAGAGATGGCTTGAAGCTATGAATAAGATTTTCGAAGCAATGGAGAGTCCGGATGCAGAAAAGTTGAGATGCGCTGTGTTCAAGTTAGAAGGACCTACTGAGCATTGGTGGCAAGTATTGAAGGATGGCTGGGATCGGGACCTTACACCGCAGACGTGGGAGAACTTCACACGCAAGTTCCGGGATCATTTCATTCCGGTGGTTACAAGGGATAAGAAGGAGGTTGAGTTTTTGAAATTGGAGCAAGGGACAATGACCGTAGCACAGTATTCTGCAAAGTTCACAGAGTTAGCCCGATATTATCCTCACTTGGTGTCGGAAGAAGAGAGACGGGTCTACCGGTTCGTGAAAGGGTTAAGGGTGGAGTTCAGGAAGCAGTTGTTAATGCATGACTTCATCAACTACCAGGCGGCCGTGAATATGGCATATCGGATTGAGAATGATATATAAGAGCATCATAGTAAATCTGAAGGTGGAAGTAAGAATAGATTCCAAGGTGAAGGTTCTGGGCAAAACAGAGGGCAGCCAAGGTCATCAGCCCCGGGAGCAGGCAGAGGAGGAAATGTGGCGGCTCCGACAAACCGTTCGACTTCAAGTCAGTTTGGGACAGTGTGTGGATTTTGCAAGAAGGTAGGACACTCTGAGGATAGGTATTGGAGCAAACAAGGAAAATATTTAGAGTGTGGGGCAACAGGTCATTTCAGGAAGAATTGTCCTAAGTGGCAACGGAAGCAAGCTTCGGGTAGCGGACAAGGGGGACAAGGTGGTGGTGTGAAGAGAGATAACGAAGGGAAACCCAAGGATAGAGTACAAGGGCGAGTATTTGCCTTGGGTAGAGGAGAGGTCGATCCTAATGCCGTCATTAGAGGTATAGTCCTTGTCTCAGGAGTTAAGGCCCGCATCCTTATAGATCCCAGGTCTTCCCATTCTTTTGTGTCATCTCATTTTGCATTTGCATTGCATAAATTGCCTAAATCTATGCCTTATGTGTTGGAGGTTTCTACTCCTATGGGAGAGTGCCTCGCATTTTCTTTGATCTATCATGGTTGTGATGTGACTATATGTGGGCATGTATTGCCAGTGGATTTGGTAGAGTTACCAATCCGTGACTTTGATGTGATTCTTGGGATGGATTGGTTGAGTCAGTGTCATACTTTGGTAGCGTTGTCAACAGGAAGCGAGTCTCATTTGCTATGCCTGATGTGCCTACTTTTATATTTGATGCGGACAAATCTATGTTCGGTGTACATGTTATTTCTGCTTTAAAGGCTAGAAAAATGCTATCTAAGGGGTGTGCGGAGTACTTGGCTTATGTGGTAGATTCAAGTAAAAAATCCCTTTGATTTAGCTCATGTTTGGTGGTTAATGAATTTAGTGATGTGTTCTCAAGTGAGTACTCTATGCCTCCTGATCGTGAGGTAGAATTTTGTATTGACCTAGTGCCCGGTACCACACCTATTTCTAAAGCACCCTATAGAATGGCTCCGGTTGAATTAAAAGAGTTGAAGATTCAGTTGCAAGAATTGCTAGACCGGGGTTTTATTCGCCCAAGTGTGTCACAGTTGGGAGCACCGGTTTTATTTGTTCGGAAGAAGGATGGTACCTTGAGATTGTGTATCGATTATCGTTTGTTGAACCAAGAACCAATAAAGAATAAATACCCTCTTCCCCACATAAATGATTTGTTTGACCAAATTCAAGGTTTCGTTATCTATTCTAAAATTGATTTGAGAAGAGGATACCATCAGTTGAAGATTAGACCGGATGATATTGCAAAGACAAATTTCGAAAGCGATATGGTCACTTTATGAGTTCGCTGTGATGCCTTTGAGTTGACTAATGCTCCTAGTGTATTCATGGATATGATGAACCGTATCTTCAAGCCAGTATCTTGACAGTTTTGTAGTGGTATTCATTGACGACATACTTGTTTACTCTGAGTCCCGAGAGAGGAGCATGAAAATCATTTGAGGATTGTCTTATCGGTTCTTCGTGAGAACGGTTGTTCGCCAAGTTCGGTAGCAGTGCGAGTTTTGGCTTGAGCGGATCTCCTTCTTGGGGCATGTGGTGTCTAGTTCGGGGATTTCCCGTGAATCCTTCAAAAATCGAAGTCGTAGTTAATTGGAAGCAACATTCAAGCTGTGACGAGAGGTTCGTAGCTTTCTCGGTTTGGCGGGTTACTATTGAAGGTTCATTGAGGTTTTTCTCGGAATTGCAGCTCTGCTGACAAGGTTGACTTGAGAAAGATGTATCTTTTGTATGGGATTCCAAATGTGAAGCAAGTTTCAATGAGTTGAAGAAAGAGGTTGACATCGACTCCTATTCTTACTCTTAGGATGGTTCAGAGAATTTTGTTATTGCTGATGATGCCTGGAAGGCGCAGGGTTGGGATGTGTAACACTAATGCAAAATGGGAAAGTGATTGCGTATGCCTCTAGGAGATTGCTTATCGAACCAAGACGACGAGATTATCCTACTTCACATGACATGGAATTGAGTGCATGATTGTGTTTACGTTTCATAAATGGAAACATTACCTTTATAGGGGCGAAAATTTGAGATTTTAAGAGCCGACCATAAGAGTTTGAAGTATTTGTTCACACAAAAGGAGTTGAATAAACCACGTGCAAAGAAGATGGCTAGAGTTCTGAAGGATTTTGATTGTGTGATTTCCACTAGTCATCAAGGGAAGGCTAATGTTGTGGCGGATCGTTAGGGCCGAAAGGCTTATGTGTAATCGGCTTTGGAAGTTTCCTGAGAGTTGCAGAGAGCTGAGATAATAATAATGCGACCACGTGCGAGCGGTTCCCTATTTTGTATGGGGATTTGAAGGAAGCTCACCGTAATGATCCTGAGTTAAAGAAAATTTGGGGGCTAGTGCAAAGATGGAAAGCCAGAGAGAATTGCTTTGAATAGAGATGGAATTTTAACATTCAGTGGATTTGTGTTCCTTCATCTCAGGAAATCAAGAGACGTGTTCTGAAGAGGATGATCATAAGTCCAAGTTTGCTATTCATCCGGGTAGTACGAAAATGTATTCAAGACTTGGAGCGCTGGATATTGGTGAGAATGGGATGCCAGGAGATTGCGGATTATGTGGTTCAAGCCTAAGTGTTTAACTTGTCAACGGAATTAGAGGCCGAGCATCAGTAGAGCCGACGGGGCTACTTCAAGCCATTAGACATTCTAGGAATGGAAATGGGAAGGGATTTCGATGGATTTACTGTAACGGGTTTGCCTCTTACCGCGGAAGCAAGATGGACGCTATTTTGGGTTATCGTGGGATAGATTGACGACGAACCTGGCTCATTTTCTTCCCGTGTGTCAACTAAATTTTCGATGGAGAGGTTAGCTCAGTTGTACATGAGGGAAATTGTTAGACTCTCATGGAAGTTCCCCTGTTAGCATTGTTTCAAGTTAGAGATCCGAGATCTTCACTTTCAAAGATTTTAGAGAGCATTGCATGAAGCTTTGGGTTCCAAACTTCTGCTTTTAGTCCACGACATTTCAGTCCTCAAACCAGCAAATCGTCACCCGAGAGAACTATTCGAGTATACTTGAGGATATGTTACGGGCTTGTGTGATGGATTTTCAATTGTCTTGGGAAGATCATCTACCGTTACAGCTGGAGTTTGCTTACAACAACAGCTTATCAGCCTAGTATCGAGATGGCTCCGTATGAGGCGTTGTATGGTAGGAAGTGTAGATCTCCGGATGTGTCACTGGGACGAGGTTGGTGAAGCAAGACTTTCAGGCTTACATCCAAATTTGGTTAGGAGATTCGACGGAGAAAATCAAGGTGATCCGCGATAGATTGAAGACAACTCAGAGATAGACAAAGAAAGGTACGCCGATAATGTACACGAGGACTTATCTTTTCAAGTTGGTGACTTCTCATTGTTTTTGAAGGTTTTACCGAGGACAGAATTAAAAGATTTGGTAATAAGGGTAAATTGGCTCTAGATTTGTTGAGTCCCGTTTGAGATTTTCAGAGAAGATTGGGGAATTTGCTTACCTAGCTGGCGTTGCCTCCATCCTTTCATTACTTTCACGATGTGTATACAAGTTTCGATGTTGAGAAAGTATTGTCATGATCCCTCCCATATATTGAGTTCTCTCCCGATGAAATTCAAGCCGGATATGTCATATGTTGAAGGGAACCGTTGAGAGTCTTGGAGTTTTTCAAGTTAAAGAATTAAGAATCTAAGAGCATTCCTAAGTAGTCAAGATCCTATGGCCAAGAATCATACCAGTCGAGAGAAGCAACGCGGGAGCTGTAGTCGGAAATGAGAGAGAAATACCCTTGGTTGTTTGAACTTTATCAAAGTAAGTCCTTTTAAAATTCAGGGCAAATTTTCTTTAAGGGGGAGTATATGTAAAATCTAACCCTAACCCCTGAAAGGTGCACTATTTTAGCATCCCTTTATATGCATTTTATGATATTTGTTGATTTTATGTGCAATTATCTTATGTCTTTAAATTTCTTATGTTATGAAATTGGGTGAAAAATAAATTTAAATCTTTATAATTGGAATTAAATAAATAAACTTGGGAAAAGTAATAGGAATGGAAAAATGTTAAATGGTGTAGGGAATTTGTCGAGTAGGATAAATTAATGGGATAAAGATTTATACTTTATTTAAGTTTTTTTTTGTGAAAAGCCTTCATTAATTGGCATGGGGGCCATGAAACTCCTCCTTTTCACCTCATCCTCCTTCCTTCCTCCTACTTCCTTCCATTCCCACGTTCATCTTTCCATCCATTCAATTCCATAAATCTCTCCATTCCCCTAAAAGATTAACATTGAATGCCTTTGCACAACTTTGGAAATCAGACTTCTTCTGAAATTCAAGTCCTAGGCTCCATTGAAAATGTTGGGTGATCTAGTGTAAACCTTGTAGCTAGAAAGTTATCGAAGCATTTCCTTCTAAAATCCAATGAAAGATTGATTTTGTTATGACTTGTCTATGAATGTGTTTAGAATATTTGAACCTTCTTGGAGCAAATGTTAATGACCTTATGATGTTCTTGCTTAATGGAAGTTGGAGTTGAATGGCTGAAGTTATATGGAATTATGATGAAATGGTGAGTTCAGTTGTAGATCTAGGTTTAAGATTATTTGAGGTTTAAATGAGTGGATTTGTAAGTTAAAGTTGGAAATGCCCCTTTAGGTTCATACAATGGGTTGGCGAACTTGGTTTCTTGAGGTTTTTGTTGTCGCCTATTTCTCTTTGGCACTGGTAGCACGAGTCGTGCCAGGCACGAGTCGTCCCTTGGGCGAAAGGAAGTCGTGACCTGACGCCGTAGTTTCGGTGGCAATTGGGGCAGGCCGAGTCGTGCCGGGGGCAGAGTCGACGAACACAGTCATCTCAAACCGCTTTCCAACTAGAGTACAAACCTATTCAAACTAGAACCAAATGAATCTTTAACCTAGATTAAAGTAGAATACTTTGGCTTCATGACATCTTAATTTGATCGAAAATGGAATTAGTGGAAGTACCTTAAATATTGCTTGGAAACGCCGCTGATGTTTGCAACTTAGACAATTATGATCAACTGGGTAGATTCAGCTTAGACCTTATGTAGAGGCTATGTATTGTATATAATGACTTTGTAGGTTGGTTGATGATACCTTCCCTTGCCTTACTTGAAGTTAAGTATACATTGATTGTACTATGCATAGTGTATTGAATAAATGTTGCACTATGATAGTTGGACATGAGCAAGTTTACCATGGTTGATATGTTGTTATCCCTTTTTGTGGATTTTATTCCAAGTAATCTATTATGTGCTTGAATTGTGTTAATGTGCTGAGAGGCGTATCCCCGTGAAAAGTTGGGGTTATAACATGATTGGGAAAAGCCTTACGAGTTGACTATATGGTTCCTGGAAACGGGTCTTATAAGAGAATAATGCTTGCCAACCTCGGTGATTTTATCTCCAATGTTGTACGACTTGTTGTATCAAAAAGGTAAACCCGAGGTAATGTTGTCTTTACTTTTCCAGTGTATTATGCACCTTTGTTATGTGTTGCATCTTACTTGGCATAACTTTAAGCATTCATAATAATATTGAGATTTATTCTCACCCCTCTCCTTTAATGTTTTAGATCCGAGACGGAACCGGCCAAGTAAGGACGGAGAGGAGTTTGGAAGTGATATTTTGGGATTGTCGGGTATGTATAGATTAGCATGTTTTTGTAATTCTTCTATGGATTGCATTTATAGGACTTAGTTCGTTATATCGTAATATTCCTCAATACTTATTCTACTTTGCTCAAAGTTGTCTGATGTTCATGTGAAGGAGTGGATGAAAGGTTACTAAGTATCGAAAAGTTTGTGTACAATCATTCAATCTATATCAAAACTAAAGTAGCTGCTTTCTTGATAAACAGAGTATTCCAAATTTCTAGGTTTCGAAATCTTCAATTGGGTGTTTAAATAAAGAGTTCATAGTGGGTGAGAACTATGCCTCATATATCATTTTTTCTTTTGATAATAAATAAATTATATTTATTTTCTTTTAATTGAATTATTATATTTACTAACATGACATTTGCTAGATGTCATTTGTGAGGTTATTTTACCTTTACCAGATTTTAAAGTTGTACGAGAAAATGAATGCTAGAGCTAGTGAAAGTGCAACTTATTGATAATGAATATGTGATACAAAAATATTATTGATTATACTTATTTATAGATACTATACTTTGAATATTAATTTCTCTAGTATTTAATTATACAATTACGTTCTATTATTTTGTGACGGAATGGAGTTGTCTTGCATTTTGTAGAATCATATGGAGATGAACTTAAAGCGTTTATTGAGAATAAGGGTGAAGATCACGGAGACACCCTGTTATAATTATTTCTGAGTTTGGAATATTGTCGAAGATTCCAAGGTATTTTTTCTATCATATATTTATTTAGATTGTTATTACTTTACGATTAAAGCTTAGTTACATATTAGATAAATTTAAATGCTTACGGGAAAGACACGTGTCAGGAACAATGAAACATGCCTCCAAATTGCATATAAATCCATCATTTCCTCAAATCACTTTACGATTAAAGCCCTAGATTAAATATTAGTTACATATTAGACTGATATTTTACGTAGGATTTTTAAGATTAAACTTGATATGAGCATTACATGATTTGAAAGAGAAGAAAATTTTTGGCGAGCCTACT